>JAUJYS010000454.1:0-23223 GCA_033995665.1 Melogona broelemanni
CCTGCCCCTCACATATCTCCAAAGAGACACGAGGGTGCAGTATTCCTGTAGTGCACTAGGCGCTACGGTGATTAAAAGAAAATATAAGAATTGTCTGGGTCGACATTTGACGAAATCACCTTTAGGATATTTTATTGATGGAGTTTTGAGAACTCCACATCGTCAACTCCGTACTTAAACTCCTCACCAACTCCACGATTACGACTCCTCCTATTACGATACTTTGTCACATGTGAACATTTATGTCAGCCAATCCCGGTGGGCCTCCAGGTGAGGCGCAGAATTTACACAAGATATGAACTCAGTAAATTTAAATTCCTACTACCTAAATGAACAACGATTTTTTTCCGAAACACTTTCCAAATTCTGGCACTTAAATCAAAATTATCTGGGACCTAAAATGACAGCGACAGCTGATCAAACATGTGTACCACACTCTCACGTGACACGAAAAACAACCAGCCCATGTGGAGCGACAGGAAATAGTTACACAACTGCAATTACATGGAATTACGTCGCTGGGGGGAACCGAAGTGTCTAGTATCTTGACTGACGGCGCAGGGAAAAGTACAGCCTCGTCATGTACAGTATATAAAACGCGAAGGCGTGTGTGGAAGAGGATGGAAGAGAAAAAAATCGTGACATGCCAGAAACTGTGATTAACACGAACCGCCGGCACGAAACATACATACACACACACGCTCCCGACAAACGTTTGACCTACATCAAATTTTGAAGGTCACGTACTCGTGAATAGCAAGAGCCTCCTCTCCCAGCGTGGGACTACTCATTTGACTTTCACGCTCTCCGCTATTTATTCCTAAGACCAGATATCGCTAAAGCACCCCAAAATTTATTTTCCTATCCAACAGTGTTGGGTACGTTCCTTTTTAAAAGGAACACGTTCCCGATCCTTGTTTATCAGTTACGAAAAGACAAATGGACTTTCCTTGTTCTTCCAAAAACACAAGAGAACGAAGACCTTCCTCGTTCCTTCGATTTAAAAATAATAAAAATACCACTGCGCCACAGTGAATATTTTCAATTGCGTTCAGGTGTACTCCGACTGTAATATAATCGGTGGATCGTCTTAACTGTAAGGCGAAACTGTAAACTCGGCACATCCAGATTAGACCGTGATAA
Organism: Melogona broelemanni; assembly: GCA_033995665.1. Taxonomy (NCBI): domain Eukaryota; kingdom Metazoa; phylum Arthropoda; class Diplopoda; order Chordeumatida; family Chordeumatidae; genus Melogona; species Melogona broelemanni. Next base: position 1,144 of record JAUJYS010000454.1, read on the forward strand.
AAGAGGCAACTTCCGTTAAGTCCACCACGCGTCTTCCCTTCACCTGAAGGCTCAAGTCTCCAAAGAAATTGACGAAGTCGTTTATCAGTAATTGTCGTGTGTATACATCGGTTGTGGCAGTTTACTACTAGTTTATAGCTACCCCCAACGATTTAGTTCAAACAGGTTGACGGTTAGATCTTATCAGGTGTGTGACCACACGAAGACAAGTCGATGTGTGCGTAATAACGTATCTGGCAGGTGCTTGCCAACTCGCTGCAAAAATACGATTCTTCACTTTGCAAGTACTTGTGTGCGCATCTAACTGTTACATGTGCCACACAACGTAGAATTCAAGCACCTATTGAAACAAAAAACAAAACATTGGATCGTGCAAAAACATTAACATTATTCTACGCAGAAACAAAACATTGGGGCTACCCTCCTGAGATCTTCGTGAAAATAAGCTGGCGTATTAAACTGTTCGCCGTAACAATTTAATCGTTACGTTTATATCGGGAGACGGAACTCTAACCTTTTAAGTTTTAAGTTCATGCTAACACCGCAACGGATAGATTCAGGTTCGTACGACCCATCTAACCCAGTCGGTATTGCAACTGACTGAGATGCGGCGGTCCCTGGTTTGATTCCCGGCGCAGGCTCTCGCTTATTCGATCATGGGGTACTGGCTAAAATGTGCCCCTCACATAATGCTATAGCGACACGAGGGGTACAGAATACCTTGCAGTGATCAGGATTAAAAATATATATAATTTACATTGATGAAATGGTATTAAATCCCTGGCATTTTTTTGCCGTTTAACAATTAATTTGATTTCACGAGGCGAGACAATTTTTTTATTATTATTACCGATTACTGTAGTGAATATCTAAACAGGAAATTATGTACCCCTCTCCTGGAGTGATATTCACTATAGCGATTGCAAAATGACTTTTCCGTTTGTGATTTTCTTGATGTGAAAAAATGTACAGGGTTGCTCATAAAAAATAGCCCCCTACCAATTTAGTCATATTTTCTTAATATTATACCAATTCGTTTAAAATTTTGTATACGGCAATCTAGTATCATTCAGGTTTAAATTCCGAAAGAAAATTGTGTTGCATTCCCAATATCACCTGGTGAATAAAGAGAATGCGAAAATAGAGTAGGTAAAAATGGTGTTTAACAAAACATACCATTGCGCTTTAAAAATGGTGCGCAAAATAAACAATTACGATGCTATACAGTTATTAAGTGTTTCCCGACAAAGCTGGACTATCGATAAACTAGAAAAATAGAAGGAAATACATAAAGACAAACGATTGCAGGCATGTCCCTCAAGAATCGAAAATATAAATATATACTTGTTCAATTATACAAACACACAACCGACCACAAGCATGGGCCTTAACATCGATTGCGAAAAATATAATTGCTTAATGCTCGTATGCACGGAGAGTTACCCAGCCTTACCCACGAAAAAGATGGCGCGTGTGTGAAAGCCAAAGGAGGTCATTTCGAAAATACAATGAAATGACAAAGATGTTTGTATACTAGTACTGTATTTGTAAAAAAAAAAAAAACGAATCGGTACAATATTATAGAAAATATAACGACATTTGTAGGGGGCTGTTTTTTTATGAGCAACCCTGCATATTTTGAAAACAATATTTCACTAAGGTCTAACGAGGATGTATCCATTTCTCCACTCCAATGTTCGTCTAGCCGTATAATGCGGTTTGCTTTATTGTCGCACCTTCCAGCCAAAAAGGCAATCGCAGCGAAATTAGCGTCGTCTGGCGCCGGGTACTACCAACCACGGTCGAATCACACAAAGTCACGCACGGGAAGACTGTTCACCTTTTTCGATTCCTCTCCTTTTTCTCACCCAGATAAACCGCACCACGCCACGGTTAAAAATTGTTTTTGCACCCCCAGTCTATAAAAAAACTTCTACCCAAATAATTGCCAAGCCCCGGTGTCGGTCGGTTAAAAAGCGTCAGTGTTGAAAGAGAATGATTACCATCGGGGACTCGTGCTGTTGAGCTACGGAGGCACAGGTTAGAGAGCCTGCAATTTGGGACGGGCTTAAAAATTTACTGCGATTGCAACTATTTTTTTTTTTAAACTGGTAAGAGATTGCACAAAGCCGCTCCCTCAGGCGACGACTTCTGACCTTTGCGTTATAAGCAGTGTTGGTAGGATAGTTACGGAAAGGTTCTGTTCCTAGGAACTGGTTCCTTTTTTGATGACCTTACTGTTTGAGTATTCGTCTAGGTTCATTTTGTAATTTGAGGAACCGGAAGTGGTTCCTTTTTTGAGGACCTGGAACGGGGGTTCCTTTTGGCATAACCTTCAATTTTTCTACGAATACAATTTTCTAAAGTGTTTTTTCAGCGGAACAATTTTGCAGCATAAACATAAATAGCTAAAGATTCTGATCTGTTCAAAACTTTTGGTCTGTGTCCGTAAATTTACATTTCCCCTGTAAATCAGTTCCCGAAAGTGTATAATTATTATTATTATTATTATTTTTTTTTTTTTTTTTTTAAATGTAAGGAACTGAAAAGTTCCTGGTTCCTTTTGAAAAGAAACTTAGGAACGCCTAAATTTTATTAAATTATGGTTCCTTTTTCATCAGAGGAACGAGAATTGGAACAAGGTTTTTTTCCAAAAGGCACGAACCCAACACTGCTTGTTAGAGCCTGCAATTTAAGACGGGCTTAAATCTACTGCGAATGGAACTTATTTTATTTAACTGCTCACAAATCCGCTCCCCCCGCTTACAATTTAAGACAGGCTTAAATCTACTGCGTATGTAACTACATGTAATTTATTTAACTGCTCACGAAACCGCTCCCCTAGGGAACGACCTGGTAATTTGCCCTAGAATGGCTTCTGACCTTTTGCGTTAAAAACAACAGTTTTTTCGCTCGTATAACAAAAGCTTTTGTGTACAGACTCAATGGCACTTAGAAGATTAGCCCCAAATCCTGAAAGTGCCAGGCTCGAGCTAAAATCACAGGGATGGTCAATATTTGGAAATTAGATTAAATATTTCTATTAGCCTCTCCAGTCCGTTCGCATTCATGGATCAACAGGCTTGAAGAGACTTGATTTGGCCCACTCATTCAGATTCCACAGATAAGGAGTCATTACCAATATCCCCGTGTAACCATGGTAACCATCCCGCGATAAGCCAGATTTCCTCGTTCATGTATTCGTGCATATACAATGTACAGCACGTGGAAAGCCAGATATAAACAAAAATTCGTTTTTCCGAAGGTATATACTGGCAATTGGATCTGTATCAGCTGATCTTTGTCGAAACATAGCTGTACCTTTTCAACACTGGCTTGTTACACAATTGTCTTGTTTATAGACAGGAACAAATCCAGCCACTGTAAACGAAGTGGAGATGAACGTTGTTTGCGTGGATGTGTTCCTGTTCTCAAATATGAGATCACTACGAAACAAGTATCTGTGGAATGGCCCTCTGCAGGCCGATTTTTTTTTACACAGACACCAGAGGCATTGGGCAAATTTCTAGCCAATTTTTAAAGTATTTAGTGTACCAATTTAAATATGAATTAATTAACATTCTTGTTTTTTAAATTTTATCACATCTAATAATTTATGCATTAACTATTATTGGTTGTTCCTTGTAATTAGCTTTTAACAATTTATATTTCCTTAGCGATATTCTTATCGATTTTTTATCGTTATTATATGTCTGGATCGGGTGTAAGACTATCCATTCGATCCGTGAAATATTGAATTCATCTTCATGTATCTTAAGGATCTGCCTTCATGGATTCATGAATCCAATTTTTCAGTTCGGCTTTAAAATATTGCGCTAGGTATAACAAAAGTTGTTCGCCCCAATCTCACCCGACATTATTGGCTTATAGATAACTTAAACGACCAACTTTTAAGCCCAACGCGTTTGCGAACCCGGTCGTAACATCCACCTCTTTAATTCAGAAGCGCGTGCAACAGCCAAAATCGATACTTAGGCCGCCGCCAACGCAACCCCGCTGTAAAGAGCGGCCGCTTCTACGAATCGACAATTCCTTGGCGGTGTGATCCAGTTTCTCTTTTCTCTCCCACTCCCACCCCCTGCACTTAACGACTTAAAGTAGACTTACGTCGCATCTACCGTCTAGTAGTAGGAAGTGATATGCTCGAAATGAGACTCCGCTCCTAGCCAGCTCCGTAAAAATAAATATGCGTGACCTTTAAGATTCACGTGACCACCTTCCGTTTAATCTTTTGATTTTTTATTAAATAATTTATTTATTATAATTTTTTTTTGTGAGGAAATTCCCCTCACTGAGTGAATATTACTGCAGGAGGTTCTGTACCCTTCGTGCTGCTTAGGCAATATGTGAATGGCATCACCAGTACCCAGGATCAAATTTTAAACGAGTCTCTGCTATATTCACTGAACTCGTTAAGAACACGTGTTTGAATTTCGACTAAAAGACACCGTGACTCATGGTTAGAAAGAATACTTTTTAGAAAGAATTTTGGCACGGCATCAAAAGAAAAGGTATTGTCAATTTGCATCACTCTGCCCGAGAGAGAGATTCAGGGGGAATAGCGACTCCAGCGGCGATCGAATTGCGTGGCGACCGCCTACAAAGGAACAATGCAGGGCAGCTACCAGGGGGAACTTTTTAATCGATCGCCAAGGGGCAGCCCGTTCAAGCTCAAGGAACGGAGTGAGGGTTTCCTAGGGTGGATGTCAGATGACGGTGGCGATGTCAGGTGTTCCTATCTTTATAATATCCCATCTTTGTACTTAGTTGACCTTTCGACCGCCATAGGCCCCAAAGAGGATGCTTGAGGGTATATTATTATAATGGTTATTTTTATTTTATTTTTATTTTAGGTAGGCTGGAAATTATTGTCTCCACGCGAGTTGTATGCGCCCTCTAGTGGAAAATATTTTGTGCCAGTAACTTCCCATACGAAAGCAACATATGCGTACTACTTACATTGTATTCCCCCTCCTAAGGAATTTTACGAAACAATACAACACACAAAAGGAGATTTATTCTGCGTTTTAGTGCACTTCCTTGTTTTCCATACTATCTAGCATTATATTCCGACAGGTACAGGAAGGTTAATAAAATACCATAATTGGTTAAAGGGGGAGGAAGGGGAGTGGGAGGGGTGTTAACGACAAAGACCCCTGCAACCTCCAGTCGTTACAACAACCTGAGATAGCGAGGTTGGTCGGCCAATCTCTGCCCGCTTCTGCCTCGCCTGGTTCAAAGTCTGGCAGATAACCAATAGACTAACACGTTCTAACGCCAAAATTCGCCAAAATTCTTGGCGAGGCGTAGGCCTAGAGCTGAACTCTAGCGTGAGTGTAGACTTTGGCAAACCCCAAGTGAAAGTGGTGTTGGTGGTGGGGAAATGATGGCGATTCCCGATTAACGCTGCCATGGCGAAAGAGAACATTTCTTACAGGTTGAAGCGATTAAATACTGGAGTGAATGAGCTGGAATATATATGGGGGCAAGACAGATTTATGTGGTACCTGCTTCGGAAGGATAAATGACCTTGCCACCTTCCCCCTCCCCTTCCTCCTGCTCTTGGAGGGGGGGGAAGTATTTACAACCTTCTCAGACCAGTGGACCCAAAATGTACTTTAAAATTTATTATTTGACATCATTGTTGGGGTTAGTACTGAACTCCCACTTTTATGTTAAGAGTATTGTGTGGTAGGGCACATTTGTAGTAGTACCCCGGGATCGAATAAACGACAACCCAAGCCGGGAATCGAACCCGGAATCACCACACCAAAGGCGGGTGTTCTACCGCCTGGGTTACGATTATCATATACTTGAGTTTATTTTTTATGTTGGGGGGGGAAAAAAAGGTGAACAATCTTTTCGCTCATTTTCGCAGTTAGTTCAAGTGAGAAGAATATATATATTTTTTAAAATCGAAATTTTTCGGTGCTTCTCCCTTCGAATGAGAAGCTGATTTCTTTCGTGAGGTCTCAGTAAGACAGTCACCAGTTAACGCGTTGTTTGACCCACGGCAGTTGCCCCTCCCCCCAGTTTGAGGACCCCGTTTATTGTTGGCAGACTTCTAAAAAAACGGAAAGTAACGATTCTACGCGAGCAGCGAAGTCATGTGCACGGCCTTTAAAGCCATCTAAACACGAATATAGTTTATGTAGTCGCGTATTTGAGCGCCACTGTGCTATCAAATAACTTGTCGATTCACCACTTCCGCCCCTCGCTGCGCCACATATAGGAAATCGAGTGAAGCACATCTATAAATTGATACAAGTTTTATAGCGATGCCATGAAAAAAGTTTTTCGAGCTTCAGCAAAGATTTTTTATGCTTTTATTTTTTGTTGTGACTTATTGAGCGCGCCATATTTTTTATAAATGTTATTAGAGACTTTTTAAGATGGGCGTTGACCAAATATGCATGTCCATAAAATTAAATTAAAATTTCGGATCTAAAAAATGTGCAGCTTCAGTTGTGAGCATAACGCAATACAACATCCTTATAACGTTATCTGTACATTCACATCAGATTAATCATCTGAAATTTACATAACAGTTCTAAGTTAGCGTTTCAATATTAAGACGCACATTATATAACGAGATTGACTGTCCACGTCCTACCCACTATTAATTATTTGCACATTATATAGTTTTTCAAGGAATACATACAAGTCATATTTCCAAAATTAGTGATACGAAAAAAATGCAAATGAATCAGAATAAGAGAGATATCATATACATGATTGTATAAGCATCTTTTCGGACAACCCTCGTGGGCAAATAAATACCATTAGAGAGGATGGAAAAATTCGCACTTTCACGCGGTGGTGGCTTATAGGGGATCTCGTGACGGAAAACCGAACCGTTCCGGGACACATACGCCGACATAATAAGCACGCGCCGCGGCTGCGTTTATCTTTCGAGGCATTCCGCGTTACACCTTCCGCGACTGGAAATGTCAATTTCGCCTCGTGTGTACTACTCCGGTACCGATTAATTGAGTTGGCAATATTATTTACTTACGGATTATGTAGAACAGTCGTATACTAGTAGCTGCCCGACGAATTTGGACGGATTGTAGTCGGTGTGGTGGCCGCGTTTCTCGAGTTTTTATCCACTTGAACAACAAACACGATTGGTGGGGAAGAAAATGCGACTGGCGTACAACACTGTCGACCCAAGTCTGCTGCTATGCTCAGTCTCGGCTCTGACCCATTTTTATGCATCAGCTGTCATTGGTCACGTGATAGACTCGCCGCCATTGGTTGGTTTTCGTTGCGGACGCGACCATTGCGCGAATTCCATCCGGGGTAGAAGGGAAGGGGGTGGTGGAGGGGGGGGGAACATGGCGGTTACAGGCCTTTGAGAGAGAGAGAGAGCGTTCTCCATTGAAGCAGTTTTTCCAGATCTGGTGCCAAAATTTTTGTTTCACTAACAATTTCCAGAGTAACTTTCCAAACCACAAACAGTATTCCTAGTATTTTTGGTTTTGTGGTAATATTGAATGAAACGGGAGTTATTTAATCGTCTTTAAGATTCTCCTAAGAATAAGTGGTTATTTCGGCTATATTATAATAATGGGATCAATCAGAAAAGCTAATGATTAGCATTTTTTTCGGTGCTTATTCATTTATTTATTATTTTTTATATTGAGGATAATGGGGAAATTTCCCCTCATGATCTTCGTTCTTGGTTGATCCTTTGACCGCACCATAGGCATATCCAAGGCTGCTTGCGGACACGCATTACAATATCCCTAATTTGAGAAAATAAACTTATCGCATAATTTTATAAGTTTTTATTTTGAAGGTGTGAACATCGTTTATGATTCCATTTATCCTTTATCGATATGATCATCTATCGACATATTTAATCGATATAATTGCAGTGCTCAAATTAAGTACAAATTAAAACGAAGAAAATTTAGATACTATTGACCAAAAGCATGAGCCTTGACATAAATAGTGTCTGCTCGGTGCGCACCGAGGATAAACGACGATAGGTTGGCTAAACCTAAAAAAATAAACGAAGAATTAACTACCATTTGCGATACATTACAAAGTCATGATTGAACAAACCGTATCCCGTCGTCAACACCCTAAATTTGGAAACTGTTTGAAAAATTAAAAAATATATAAATAAAATCATTCAAGGTTCGCTGTACGTACGTTTCGATGCCCACCAAAGTGATGACCCACAGAGTTATGAATGATTTTAAGAAATGAAAAATATATTGAGGACTTTTATGTTTTATTTTCTAAAATGGTGCTGCGCATCAGGAATGTGTTCTGTCCACATTATATCGGAGAATGGTTTTTGTTTGCATTTCTCTCACGAAATTCATAGTTTGTCAACAAAGCGAGTCTGCTGGTCTTTGACATTTGTCTGATTGTAATGTATTTTTAGAGATATTATCACGTGTGCTCTAATCTCTGCTAAAATTGTTTACATTCACTATCACAAAAAGTGTGTGAGTTATATTTATAGTTGTACCGACTTATACAATTTATTATTTTATTTATAAACGGAATTACTAACTGTCTAATACATCGTCTAGCTAGCATGAACTTCAGTTACTGTACAGTAAATCCCACACGTTGCGTTAAAAATAGTTAGCGGTTTCGAATTCACTCCTAGATTGTAAAAAAAAATCCTGGTTAGTGGTAAATTATTTGTGAATAGGTGGATTGGAAATAGTAATGGAAATGAACCACATGTCAATCGTTTTGTTCTATAAATATTCTAAATTTATGAATGTGAGTTCAATTCGGCCATGCTCGCATCCGGGACCGAAATTGCAGTTCATTAACATTTCGGGGATATATCGAGTTCATTGATATTGACCTGGAACACATGCAGCTAACACCTTTTTCCATTAGTATGAAACGTGTTTGACGAGTCGATAAAAATAGGAAATGAAATAACCAGTTACACGCATTCAATATCACAGTGCAATACAGTATTTCATTCAGTTAGCAAAAATCATACGTCATAATATTTGGTCGAAAGTGCACAATTTTCGCATAACTGAGTTAAGTATCACTTTTACCCATACGTTTACTGTGTAGCATGATGTGATGTACGTAAGTGGTCTCCTAAATGACCCAATAATTTCAATGGTCTATTTTTATTGACGTTATCGTTCCTGTTCAGGTCAAACTATATATCAATCATCAACACCATTTTTTTATTATTTTGCAATAACGCTTTCATGTGCAAAAAAAAACAATGTGTCGTAATTCCTTGCATATATGCTGTGTATGGCCTCCAAACTCAGATTACAATTTTTTTGTTTAATTTTTCAAAAACGATATTTGTTTCATAATCAGGAAAAGTGGTGTATTTATCCCTTTTTCAAATAAGGGGATATGGTCCGGAGGAGCGCCGCATATATTATTACTTATCCTTCATGAATTACAAATAAAAACTCTTAGCAGTTATGGATGACACTGCCGCCGCGAAAAAAAATGTGTGCCTGAAGAAAGTAAATAAAAAACCGTTTGTGACCTCACTAAGGTCATCCTGATTCGAGTTAACGTCCCTGAGGTATATATTCTGACCGCATAGAGCAGCCGCTTAACTGTCTCAAAGCAATTTATTTAATCATCTAAACAGTTCTATGTCCGCCAGTATCGCAACTTTTTGAGATCTTTGCGTGTACAAGTGCATTTAAAGAAAAAAATTCTGATTAATACATTAACTTTGCTCTGGATGTCACACTCAGTTCTTTGTGTAAACTTTGATCCCCCCCTGTTAGTGTATACTGTGTATAACATATTTTTTTTTAATTGTGCCTCATGAGCAGTGTTGGGTAGGATCGGAACGGAAAATTCCCGTTCCTAGGAACTGGTTCTTTTTTTTTGAGGAACGGAGGAACGCCTAGGTTATTTTTTATTTTTGAGGAACGGGAACGGGAACGGGAATTGGTTCCTTTTTTTTTTTGAGGAACTGGAACGGTGGTTCCTTTTTTGGTTAAAGCTTTAATTGCTCAAATAACCTTCATTCTTTAAAAACACACTATTCCTAAAAAAGCACGTTTCGATTGAAAATGTATCCTAAAATTGTAAATCGTTAAGTTATTCAAATGAAATTTGGCACACATCTTGGTATTTATTTTCTTTATGAATTGGCACCGCGCACGTGCAACTCCGTGACGTCATCGTTCGAATTATTTTAACTAGAACAATGTAAATGCAAACATTCGGGTAGCTTGTGCTCATGAACGATGAAGCGATTGCACTCGATAACAATTTATTTTCTTGATTTTGGAAAATGGAATTTCAAAAATCCGGATAACAAAGACGATATAACGATGAAAATCATACTTTTCTAACGGGCTGTTGAACTTGTTCAATGCCTAACAAATTATTTTCTCGATTCAGTGAAAACGGCTATGAAAAAAACAGCGAAAGTAGGCCTAAAAGAATACACTTTTCGGTTACGACAGATTCATCAAATCGTTTCGCGGCTATAAAAATAGAGGTTAATGACCTTTGGCTGGTTCACACTGCTGGCGCCTGTCGTCAGGTTTGACGCAAAACAAAACCGGTCAAACCGGGGTAACCGCGGACAATGGCAGGAATGAGATGTTGCGTCTGGCTCCATACATATGCTAATTCACTTCCAGGAATTATATCGTTTGTAAATGCGAGTAGGATTTCATCATGCAGGTATATTTTTCCGTATTGCCAGTTTAAAAAAATATATATTTGGTATTACAGGTACTTGATACCCGTTTCCGCCATACCGCCGTTAGAAACCGTAAAGGCACCGTGTGGCGTGTTAATTGTCGTGTTGATCTACTATGCCGGTGATCACAGGTTCAATTCCGGATCGAGACTGGCGAAATTTTTTGTACGCGCTCCTTTCTTCGAAATGGAAGTAAAGTTGTGGGACCCGTACCTGTACTATGTCAGGTGCACGGAAAAGATCGGCCCCTACCTAGACCAGAAGCCAAGGTTCATTTTATGTTCAGTTTGTGTTATTTCATGTGCTGTGAGAGTTGCTTCTTGGGGCATTGATTCCTAAAATGAAACTCTACATGCAAGTTAATTTTCCTTCTTGATAGTTGACACATTGCTGAGTAGTGCGTATAAAATATTGTTGTTTCTATAATCAAATCACGTGATGAACAATTGCGATTTTGACCGTTTTCGCCCGAAATTTTGCAATGTCTAGGTTTGAGATAACGTTATGAACTTTATAAATACTGATAAATTTCACGATCAAGTTGCGTGATTAGTTTACACGATCAGTGTGTTAAATATTTTGTGACGTTTATAGAGAAAATTGTATGTTATAACACAACATAGAACATTGATGTTTTAGCGTGACGTTAATTGCAATCTGTCAATCACAGGTCTGCGGTGTCGGCAACGCTGTCAATCACAGGTTCACTCCGACTGCGCACATCACAGTCTCACGTTGATAACAGTGAGACTGAGACCAATGATAAAATTTTTGCTGATGGTATTCAAATTCTATCTTAGGTCAATCTGTCGTTGTTTAGATATGCACGGAATAATCGTCCGTCGAAGACAGCGCCCTTATTTGGTCGATTTTTCCTTTAGGTTATCTTTTTATTTTTTGTCAGTTGCAGTTTCAGGTGGCAATTTGACGAAATATTGATTTTTGGATGATCAAAACATCCTAAATTGATTAATTAACACCTCGAAAACTATGTCGTACTATTTTTTCACTGACTAATGTCCGCAATGTTTAATTTGATTTGACTACATATGGCCTGTAGGCGTTTTAGTTTTTGGCTCCTTACAGTTTTACTATAGAGAATTAATTAATTCGTTAAGCTTATCGATGAAGCTCTCATTACGTATTGCCAGGGTCCCTAGCAGTGAATTTGGGATTTGGCAGAGCTCCGCTGGCGGCAGAAATTACAACCTGGCATGTGCGCCACCTAGAGATACGACTTAGCGTCCGTGCACCCGCGTCACAGAACCGTAAATCTAGTGAGGAAAACTATAACAGATAGCACTCTGTGATTACATAAACGTCTGACAACACACGGACCGAGTTTGTTAAGTGCGGGAAGTTGATCTGAGAAGCTAAACTAAATAAACCACGATCTAATCCGGTGGAGTTTTTATCTCTTGAATCAATATGGAGAGTGAATGAGAGAACGTTCACATCGCTACAAAGTAACATGAATATCTAGGCCATTCAGCCCAGTCAATATCGATCTGTTTCTACTCGTATGTACTCTACAAGTGTACCTGTATTCATCGACCCCGCTCAAGGCTCGATTCGTTCTACATTATAACCTACCTCACAAGTTCGATTTCCGATTTTCTACAATAGTTTGTCAACGTCAGGACCAGCGACATTCCGGTATATTAACGCCCCTTAGTGCATGTGTGGGGAAAATTAGCGCCTGATAATAGTTCCTATGATCACAAAAATGTGCTAGGGACATCCAAGTTTCGGGAATAATATTTTTTTTTAAATGGCTGAATGGTTTAAATTTTATTCAGTGTACCAATAATTTTATCAGTGACCGTTAAAATATACTACAGAGTATAAAATGCCAGAAAATACAGTAGGGGTGTCCAATAAGTTCCCGGAATCTTTTTTTTTTTAAAGAATGGCTGAATGGATTTTTTTGTGGGGAAATTCCACTCACTGTAGTGAATATTACTGTAAGAGATTCTGTACCATTCGTGTTGCTTAGGCAATATTTATTTATATTTATATTTGCTGCAAAAAATAGTTTCATTAGTATACCTAGACCACCTCTCCAAAACTATCGGCGAATGGGCGGTTTCATTGTTTTCTGCAGAACCTCTTGCCTCGATAGCTAACGCAAAATAGAATTGTTTTTGACTTTTTGGTTTCTTGTGAGTCAGCAAGGTATAAGAGACTGCCAGTTGGAAAAGTTTTTTTTATTGCCTAGTTTGTTGTTGGCGGGCGCGAACAAGGAGATGTACGCGTAGATATCAGTTTCCTTTTTGTTATTTTTCAGCGTAGGCATTGACCCTTTCGCAATAGCACTTCAAAAGTAACCTTTTTACAATTTTTAATTTTTTGTATAATGTTAATATGGTTTATAATTTACGTCTGACATAACTTATCCTTATTTTATTTACACTGGTTCCTAAGCACAGTTGTCGAGCATATAGACTAATTAAAATAACATTAGAACATTCAAAAGTCGATTTGGGGTATGCTAGATACCTTGAAACTTGTTTCTCATTTAACTAGAAAAACAAACTGAAATTAATAAGTTGTTTTTTTGCGGTGTGGCAGTAGTATACTTTTCAAAGCTTCTTGAGGATTTAGTTCTGCGCGCAAGACATACCTATTTCAGCCTAATTTACTATTACATAATTTAATTGAAGATGCTTATTCTGCAATATGAAATCTTAATCTTAGTTTTTTGGGAAATATTAATCTTAATCTTAGTTTCTTTAGGAAAGGCACTCCAAATAAAAGAAGAAAAAATTATTTTGTAGCTTATTTATACTTATTGAAGATAAGCACTAAAGTCATTGGAGTATGGAAACACGTTTTGAATTTTTTTTTTTTGAAAAATCGAGCTTCTCAACTGCAACACATTGATGCTAACTGTGCTGCGTACTTGCAGTCTAGTGTATTATTTCTCTGGTTGCACCGACTGAAAGAGTGGGGAAAAAATACAAGCAACAACAACTTTGTCCTCCCTTGAAGAAAACTCTTTTTATTTTGCAGTCATCTTCATGACTTCAGCGTCGCCGAAGGGAACTTTGACAGACCCCCGTGCGTGGTCGGGCCGGTTGCAACCAGAAATGAATTTCAATTGCGCCACATGCACAATAACACGGTACAGGGTTACAATCACATCTCAGTGCACTTTGGTACCCCTGTACTGGAGCATTATTTAGATGTATTTTTTATATTTAGATGGGGTAATTGGGAACTGGAACGGAAACTGGAAGAACGGGGTAGAACGGGTAGACGTGTAAAACGGGAGTTCCTTTTCTGTATACATAGTTCCTTTTTCTATATCCTTCGATTTTTTGCGAGAATTACTGTCGAAAATTTTTCGTCATCGTCGATTTTTCATCAATCTGTCCTCTACGTTTCTCAACCTCTTTGGTATTCCGAATATAGCTCATGCCGCCAACACATTAATGTTCTCAAAATTGCTGAAACCCTTTTTATGGAATTCTCGAAAATGTTCGGGTTGCCTTTCTGATTGGTCAGAATTGTCCAGACAGAAGAGAGCGATCAAATTAGAATTTCGAAGAATAATCGTGTCTATTCCTCGAATTCGAAATTGAAAATAATGGCATTTGTGCTGCACCTTTTTTAATTTTATTAAATAGTGAGTGACATGCACTGTCAAGCATACGCTTCATCTTGGAACTGTCTCAGCATTGTGCAAAGGTTAACTTATTATTATCTGAAGAGCCAAACATGTATTTTCTTCTTTTAAAATCCGAAGTGTTTGGGAGTTTTGAGAATTATCCTTACATTTTTTTAGATACATTTTTTCTGATGCAAGCCTATTAATCACGCCATTTTTCCTCGATATATTTTTTTTTTTTGTTCCATTTTTGGTTTTTTAAAAAAACGTGCTCGAACTTCAGGTAGACTAGATTTAGTTTCGAAAAAAAATCATGATTTGTTTAATTTATTTTTTGCTAAATTAGCATTTAGAAATGTTGTTATGCCACTGGCTACTATAGCTTCCAAATTAACCAAGGCTTGATTTTGTCAAGATTGAGTTGTCTTTCTAACTCCTTACATCATTAGTCTTCCTGACACGTGTGTCTTCGATGACGCAATCAGCTCGGTGTTTCTTACGTCATCATGCGTACTTGACCGTTTTATAAAGTGTTCTGTCTGTCGGTTGTATAGATTTGAACGTTTGTTTTAGTGGATGCGCTGCTTATGAAAAAAAAAGGCCGTACGAAATTATGCGATAGCGCGCGTGTGTTTAATTGCTCGAATCCGATAGTCCATTTACGTCAAATATGACAGATATGAATTAGAACATAAATCGGCTGTCTAAGTATGATGATCGGCAGCCGCGGACTACCGAGAATATCGCTTTACTCTGGTGTGTATATTCGGAAAAACATGATAAACGTGCGTTTTGAGAACTTGCTTGCTCGCTGAGTGACACAAGCGGTCAGTGGGCTTTAAAAAATTCTGGCGATCTTAAATCCTGACCGGTGACTTAATTAAAAAAATAATAGTAGCAGTTTTCAGTCATTGATTTTTTAAAGGTTAAATTTTGACTTTCTAGTGCAACTTTTTTAGCTCTTTCAATCCAATGCTCTTTCCATTGGAAAAAAAAATCAAAATTAATTGTGCGTTGAAAATGTTTCCGAAATGCACTAGTACTATTGTCTTGTGAATTTTTGTGGTCCTTTTTACATTTAATCTTAATTATTTCTAATTTTAAGTTCTCTTGTCAAATTTAAAAACTAAATTGTTTTGGAGGTATTCTATTTATTTCCCATTCTTTATTAGTTTTTTGGTTTGCAGACTCTAATATTTTTTCTGCTATTATAGGACTAATTACTTAAGTATGTATAAAATTGCAATTTTGATTGGCTATTTTGACAATTTTGATACAGCTAGTATTGACGCTGAGACGAACACCGGCTTCAGATGCTTTATTCCATCTGTCATCGCCTCACCACCCTCGAACCTGAATACTTTATGTCAAAGGCAAACAGACAGGGTAGGGGCTACCCGCACAAGATTGAGACCAACTTCGCCAGTTGTGATTACGCTAAGTTTTCCTTCTTTAATCGCACCATCCCTGATTGCCCTCCCACAATAACTTGTGATATCTCCCTCCCTCCCCTCATTCAAGTCCCACCAGCTGGATTGCCGTAAATGGGAAGCCTGCCTTAGTCATCCCCCACCTTATCCTGTACCTAAAATATTACATTCAATTCGTACTGCAATTATACGTAAATCGCCCGAATACTCTGAGCGGCGATCACATTAATCTAAATCTAAATATTAAGTTTTCTAGGTTATTAAACTCAGTTGCAGAGTTACCAATTATTTTACGATTTTCAGCGAGACATTGCTATATAATATCAAGTCAAATATGAATTCATTTTACGATCACTAAACGTTGAAACTCGTTACAGTTGGTTAAAAAAAATATTAGCTAATGAAAGGTGGTAAGGAAAGTCATTAAAAAATAATGATTCAAATATGTAAGCTTACCTGACACCGTTGCACGTCCTGAATGCCGCGAAGGCACCTGGGTTATCTTTAATCGTTCCATGGTAATAACAATGTTCAATTTCCTAGACACAAAAAAAAAAAGAAAACCAACAATTAGAAATTTCGTTAATAATTTTTACACAAAAAACAAAGCAAAATTTATAGAACACCTTTTTACTTAAATGTTACTTTTCTGTGAATACAGCTCTAAAAAAATAATACATTTAGGGTGTATTATGAATAAACTAAAATAATAGCTGAAATAATAATTATTATTGTTGAGAAAATTAAGTCCGCCACTGGATGTTCAATTCAGGGTTTGCTTACAAAATGAAGTCCGCCACTGGCTGTTCAATTCAGGGCTGGCCCGAAATTCAAACAAACTTACATAATATAAAATATCATATTATATAATTCTGCAAGAAAAACTTCATATTGTTGTTGTTAAGTCCTTCGTGTCGTCTCCGGACCCCGACCCTCGATCCCCCGACACCTGGTGACTTCAGGGAGCAGAAACCCATTGAGTTTTCTTGGCAGAATGCAGAGGTGGTTTGCCATTGCCTTCCCCCGCGCACTACCACGAGCCAATCAAACGATCGGCTGCACTGGGAATCGAACCCTGATCCGCTGGTTGGTAAGCGAGCACGCTACCACTCGGCCACAGCGGAAAACTCATAATTAAAACTTATAATACTGTGAAATTTTCAGTTCATTTCGCAGCATTGTGAATAGTAATTATACCGAAAACTCTTCGCATTAAAAAATGAATGTAATTAAGCCGTTCCTCAAAGAAAGTAACAAGGGAAGATTTAATTATTTTGAATAAAAAATTAACAATAAATGAAAATAAGGGCTAATTACTCTCGCACACAAAATCTGAATAATTTTCTGTACACGGTAAAAAAAACTTCCGTTACAGTTCCTTAACAAATATAACAAAACTGAAAAATATAAAAAATCTTAAAATATAACTTGGTATTTGGCGGAAAAGGTACCGAGTTCATTTTTTGTCAAATAACTGAAAACGCGCTAGGAGAAAATAACAAGGATTTCTTCGAAATGAAACACTTATGTTTTAAAAATAGTAACAAATAGTTCTAAACTTCGTCATAAAATAATAAAAACGAGAGTTGTACACAGATCAATCACGAATGATCACAAGCATCGCCTTAACACCACTCGTGAGGAATATCAATATACAGAAAATCTTGTCGTAAATAAAAATAAAAATAACAAAAACCAGGACAAGACTGGGGATAAGGACGACTGAGCTGGCGAGGCTCTATTATAGTTTACAAGGGTCTGTTCTGTTTTTACTGCTTTGTGCAGATTCGTAGATCCTCGCCATCTCAGTCGTTTTCATCCCCAGTCTTGTCCTGGTTTTTTTATTTTTATAAAATAATCAATTTATCCATTTTCGCTTGAACTCTACACTCAACTTTGAATTGCACTATTTTGTTCCCTCATAAAAGGATGGCGCGGCTAGGAGATGAACCGTTCCCTTCAGTTCCTCCCCCAACACCACCCTGGCTGCTGGTCTCACCGTTCATTCGCTTGGCTTGTTCCCTCAGCTGTTGTTCGTGGTCAGCCACGGCTTTGACGATGAAGAAGTAGCAGTAGATGATGGTGAGCAAGGAGATGAAGTAGACGGCCACGCCGTAGGCCACCACGTAAGACAGATTCCACATCTCCTTGGTCAGGTAGTCCACCGTGCAGCTGGTCATGTTGCCTTCCGGGACGTACCTTTATCATCCAAGTCAATCACACAAATGATTACATCTTAAATTAAGCACAACTCATTGGAAATTTGGGGGAAAATGGCTAATGACTGGCTATAATTTCGCGAAAATTATTGTATTCAAATTCTTAGCTCGAATTTTTTGGTCTCTGCAATGCGATTGTACGTACCGATGGCTCAGTGGATATGGCAACATCCTACGGAGCGGACGGTCCCGGGTTCGATTCCCGGCAGAGGCTCTCATTTTATTCGACGAGCCTGGGGTACTGGCGTTACCCCTGAGCTTCCATTAGGGAGTCCGTAGCTTAGGGGTGGATCCTGCAGCCTGTCTATTCCAGCTGGCATTTCCCTTCCCTTCCTTGTCCCTCACATATCGCCATAGCGACACGAGGGTACAGTAATCCTGTAGTGCACTAGGCACTACGGTGATTAAAAAAATATATATATGTATGTAATTTTGTATCATTAATGTACGATTCAGGGCAGCATGTTTTTCATGTAGGCGATTTACTTCATACTTCTTAAATTGATAAACTAATACTTTTTAATAATTCTTAAAGCTTCTTAATACTTGTTAGTACTTCTTAAATTGACCGAAATATGTCTAAGACGTATTTCTGTTTTTTTTATTTATTATTATTAAGAAACACAAACCCAGTATACTGGATAAAACATATGTCTTAAGACGGTAACACTTTGATTGGGAACAATAGTTCGACTTGGTCACATTACTACGTATTGCATTCATCTTGTTCGTCTCGAAGGTATATCTGCTTCCTAGACGGAACTCATAAATTGAGGGCAACAGCATCGAGCATCCATTTCTCAGTTTCCCATTATTTTCCCCCACATTAGTAGTGACCTGCTCCATCCGAAGAAAGGCGCCAGTGTCCAGGCCAAGGAGTAAGCCCAGACAAAGAAACACATGAGAGCCGCCTTCTTGTGGTTGAGCGGGGCCGACGCCAGGCCCTTGACGATGACGTTGTAGCGGTCGACGCCGATCATCACCATGGACCAGATGGACGCACAGCCGAACAGGGAACCCCACATGCCGTACCTGAAACACACACGAGAGACGTGTTATGCTGGCGTTTGGTGAGAACGGGGCACGTTCGCTGTTAAGGAACATCTGGTTGTTGTCGTGCATTGCGGTACAGCATCAGGGGGTGCTTTTGGAATTTGGACGCGTTGTAACCAGGAACTGCACATATTTGAGGATGATTGTAGTAGGAGCCGTTGGTATCTTCTTTTTTAAGCAGGAACTGCACGAATAGGGGAACATGGTCCGGAGCATCGATAAAAAGCAGGAATAGAAAAAACAGAGACGGACCAACTCTTGGATTTAAAAAAAAAAATAATAATTCATATATCCAGCGTACAAAAGATAATTAATACAGAGTTTCTAAAAATTAAATTAACAGATAAACTCGTAATAAAATTGAAAATTAAATTCATTGTTAGTAAATTCAAAATTAAAGTCATTGTTCCTTGAATTTAATACCTGCAAGTGCCGACCAAATATTCAGAAACCCGCTGATTTTCAAATTTTTTAAAAAGATGTATTTGCCAAAAAAATATCTTAAACGTGTACCTGACAAGATACAGGCACGACTTCCATTCTCAAGGAAGGTACGACATTTTTTTCGCCAGAAAAAATTCGTGAGGTCTTGACCGGGAATCGAACTAGCAGCCAGGATTAGGAGTCTTTGGTCAAGGACTCATATATTTTTTATTGTTTTACAGTATATGGTGAACATGGTGAACACTAAGTACTTGATTAAAGAAAATAGTTTTTGCTTACAGTTCGCACATGAAGGGTCCGAGAATCCAAGTCTCTGAGAAGCAGTTGGCGGCCATGGTGGGGAACATGGTGAACATCATGAGGAAATCGCTGAGGGCCAAGTTGACCACCAACAGGTTAGACGGAGTGCGAAGAGTCTTGGTGGTGCTGAAGATGTAGATTACACAGCCATTGCCAAGAACAGAGATCTGAAAAAACGACAGAGAAAAATAATAATTAAAATCAATAGGCGTCGTCTTAATAAAATCAGTGTAGGAATGGTTCCTTTTGAAAATATACTAGTATCAGTTCCCGTTTCTCCGATGAAAAAGGAACCAGTTTCCGTTCCAGTTCCTCCAAATTGAAAAGGAAATTAGGCGATTTCCTTCGATGATAAAAAAGTATTCAAAAAAATATTTGGGGGAACTAATCTAAGGAACAAATATAGATTTATTTTAAGGACACAGACCAAAAGCTTCCAACAGATCAAAAAATTAATGAATTTTTGCTTCTTGTTAAAATTTGTTTGTCAAAATTGTTCCGCTGACGAGACACTTCAGAAAATTGTACTCTTAGAAAATTGAGGGATATGGTAAAAGGAACCCTTGACACAGAAAAGGAACCCCGTTCCAGTTCCCCCAAAAAATATGAACCAATTCCCGTTCCAGCTCCTTACAAATGAAAAGGAAATTGGGCGTTACCCAAAACTAATTTCTTACCAGGCCCAGTACGACAATGACCAGTCCGAGTAGGCTGTGCCAGAGCGGGTTGAGAGGTGCGAATCGGTACCAGTGCTCGTGGACCATGAAGAGCATCTCCTGGGGCACCTTGTCCACCACGGATTCGTTCCTAGGGGCGCTGTAGGCGTGGAACGAAGGGCCAAAGGGCAGGGGAAGCTGTTGATGCAGTGTCAAGGCCATCCTGTCGGCTGGATAAAAATAACGTGTGGTGACGTGTGTGTGGAACAGGCGTGTGATTAATAAACTAGTTCAGATTATAATAATTAAAAACAAATGCCAAACAATAATTAAAAACAAATGATCAAACAACTGTTGCCCTCCGTCATAATTGATGAGAAACAAGTACGTTTACTATCTAAATTTTGTTTCTATTTTCAGCCATAATCATTAGCCATATCATAAATGTTGTTTTTTGTGTTGTTTGGTTGTAAGGTTTGCAAGATAAATTCAATTATTTCATTTACATTTAGTTTCCTTTATAATACCAAACATTAATTTTGTTAATTATTAGCAATCGTTTTACTTCACAAACTTGTTTATTCATGTTTTAAAATAAATGGATGTTCTTGTTGCGTTGAAATGGCGAATATCCCTGTCATTTGATTTAATTCCTTTATTTTATATTGCAATAATGAAATATCAAACGTTATATTTTTTAAATTACTAGCAGTCTGTTTTTACTTCAGAAACTTATTTATTTGTGTACGAGCGTATTTTTAAAGAAATATTCTCGTTCCAATGAAATAGCGATTAGCCCTGAAATTATCAGAAATCGATAGTATCGAATAAATCGCTCATCTGTAATTCACACCGGTCATCCGATAGAAATAACTAATGGGTTGCGTTTAATTTCTAGTTTAATTGGCAGTGATTGTCTGCAAGCAGTGTTTCATCGCATATTTGGAATATTAACGCTAACGGCTCGATTTCGATTTCACGGCCAAGTATGTTTTAGTGCGGCAGACGCTCTGTTGAAGTTTATTTTGGCGGTCGTGCAAGTTTAGGATAAGTTTTTGTGGACTTTTAAAGTTTATTATCGCGAATTGTAACCAATTTTTTTTTCAAAATGAAAATATTCGAGTGTGTGCTGGCAACGTGAGACAATTAGAAGCAAAATCACACCGTCTTTCCTCATTTTAAGAAGTTATTAAAGCTTGGCCGGTCTCGTTGTGTTTGAGAATTGGACTAGGGTCTCAAGGATATCGTCATTGTTGTGTGGAATATTGTTCGCGTGTGACAGTCTTTCGGATTATTTTGTGTTTCAAGTGCCTGATGGACCTTTCGTGTGACTTAATATCAACCAAGAACCATTGTATTGGGCTTTGGTGTGTGTAGCTCTCGGCTGAACCGGCCGAATGGGCCGGTTTCGCCTACCATTGCTATCTGGGACGTCCGCTGTCGCGTTGAAAGGTAAAAATCTTATTGATGCTCTTGTTGATTATTTATGGTTTGAGCTCTTTTGAGAAATATTTTTCTTCGCATTCCGTGACAATTTTTTTGAGGTAATTTGGGATTAAATATGCATTGACATAAGCTGAAGAGGATCTGGCTGATCTTTAGATCCTGCGCACATGGGGTGGCGAAACGGGTGGTCCGCGCGCGCGCGCGCGCACGCATGCGGGCC
>JAUJYS010000455.1:0-23217 GCA_033995665.1 Melogona broelemanni
TCAGTGACGTCACATGATTTTTTGGCCAATAGAGGCGCTACCCCCGAACTGGCCAACCTGTCTGTATACTAATCTTGGGTCTAGACAATTTCGTGACTAAACAAAATACGAGTAAAATCGTCTGAATTACGATGAAATCGGAAATACATAAAGTGTATTCCAGTCTTGAATGTGGCGTCCTAGTTTCGACGGAAATGCAGATCACGGAAACACAGAACACCGGCGAACAACGTGTCATTATTTTTATATGTCTCGCATCCAAATGTGATTCGGGAATTGGAGTGGCGGTAACTTTTGATTTACGACAAGCAAGTGTCAAGTGATTTGTTCCACTCTCGTTTGCTGGCTTCTCGTCACCGCAGGAGGTCTCTGCAGGAGGGAAGCAGCACAACTTTACGGAACAAGAAATGGTGATAATAAATTAGCTACTGTTCTTGATGCGTAATTGAATCAATTCGGAACTTTTGAGCATACACAATGTCCCGCTGGAGTACCTGCGTGCAACTTGGTGCATGCAGGTGGCTGAGGATGGGGTGCGGGAAATAATACTCTCTTATTCCCGGGTGGGCACAGAGGGGTCATGCATGAGCTAACCTAGTTCATGAAACAGTGTTCCCCCTGTACTAACATTTACGTATTTGGTACTGTACGAAATTTCTAGACGGATATTACGTTGACCTGATTGGGGAATAAATATGATTGTCAGTCTAAATTGCAATATGAAAATAATGAATAATTTGATGTGTAACAGTGCATGAAAAAATAATGTTATTCTTCAAGTTTTTCTAATTTTTATTTCTGTGTTTAATTACGGTAAGACCAAATTCTAGACGTTCACACACAATGAATCACACGGGTGAAGTGTTTGTGTAAACCCCATTGAACAAGACACTGCTAAAAAACAACAAACAATTATACAATAAACTGTTCCGATCACTAATTATTAAATAGAAGCTAGGCAGTGTCCATACAATTTACGACGACGTATTTATATTTAAAGTTATTCTTGAATTTGAAAAAAAAAAAATCAGAAGGTTATTTTTGTTTACAACAGGAGTTCACAGATACCTTTTATGTTGTAAATTGGTTTAAATTAGTATAATTATTTTGTTAGTTTACATTTACTCGTAATTGCCTTGGCAAGGTAACCTGAGCACGCTCTAACTTGTTTATTGCATGCGATACAATGGCCGTAAATTCGACTAGGTATCGCTACATAGAAGTATATACGCGCTCAAAATGTAAACTCAACCCAAGTTAGGCTAACACATCCATCCCCGCCACCACCATATTTCCAACAACATATAAAAAACTAACGCCGAGGCAATAAAACCTCCAGTTTAGTTATTAGGTCGAGCTACATAGGTTAACTCGTAAAGTACTATGAATATACCCTAAAGTGGCACCGTGAGTGCAAGAAATGGGAGAAAAATTCGAAGCCATAAACTGTGTTTTCGTCGATGAGTTTTCCAATATATCCGCTCCGCTATCGTTTATAATGGAGAAATCCCTTATTCGGGGAGTGGAAATATTGGTAACATTTCATTTCCGTACGTCAGATCATTCGATAAGGTTGCGTCGGCAAGTGCACTTTGAAAAAAAGGAGGGGGGAAAAAACTTAAGACGCGCAAGCTTTTTATACAGGCGCACGCTTATATGCGCAGGTTAAATGTTTATTTTAAAGTGTTCACCGACCCAATAATAATATAATAATAGCAGCATCGGAACCGGCGTTGAGACCTGCCCGGATGAATGGGGATACCGTTCATCCAGTGGCCCCCGAAGGTAACCCCGCGGGCCGCTCTGAAACGGTTAAGCCTATTTTCGAGCACGGGGCGTATGCGTTTTCGGGAGCGTATCTATCGTAATCGCAATCGCGATCGACACTGGCTCCGGCAGTAAATTAAGAATAAGGATGGCTGCATGTTAAAATGTTGTACATCTGCGACGTACAGTTTTTATATTAATCATATAGTTTGTTGTTCGTTGTACAATGTTGTTTATGGTACTGTTACTGTACTTGCGTTTCGGGGGAAAAAAAATTCTCCGCTGATTCGAAATGCTCAAGTTTGTAGAGTAGTTGCCCGGAGCTAATTTAAATTGGTAGCTAGCTCGACCTCTTAAGAAATAAAACAATATGTTTTCCGAAAATTATTTACCATTTTACAGCGCTACATTGTGTTTTAGGACTTACGTCGACATTTTTCGTAAGTGAATTCCGGTAATAATCAGGCATTTACCTCCGGTGGGCAAGCTCGACCCACACACACTCACACACACGATGCGGTACACAAACCGTGCGCTCGGTAATTTTCATGAAGTGCGCTTAACGAGTAAGCATCGGCAGCAGCAGAGACTATGATTATCAAAATTTCTGCTTCGGGTTTTATAATTACCAGTACTTTTTTTCTATTGGCCGTCTAGACACATTACCTAGTAGAGACTTATATAAAGGTGGTGTCTGCATTGCCCTCGGTCGCGAATTGAAAAACGAAAAAAAAAATACTATTTTTCATAACGTGCGTGCGCATTCATTAGCTGGCGACAGCCCATCCTTAAGGTTACATCGGTTCCTGTGAGGTGCCTGTGCGCGCGTATATCTGTAATTTGCATGTACTAGTGTACATGCGCAAAACGAAGGCAGTGTTTCTTTAGTGATGAGGGGTCGTAGTTTATTTTTTTTTGTCGAAAAAGGTGTGCGTGCATGGTGACCATCAAGGGAGGATGGATGTATGGTGGAGGAGTTGGAAGATGGTCCCGTGCCCCGAAAAATTGGACCAATTTTACGAGACACATGGTCACCGCCTACTCTCTAAAAAAATAGGTGGGAAAAAAATAAGGGCGGATTTAGGTGTTTTATTCGCCCTGAAAAGCATTTCAGGCAAAAAATTTCAAGAAAAGGATATATGCACATGTTTGGTTGTATTTCTTTAGTGCTACTAAAGACACTATCAACTTCTTATAAGTAATTATGCAAGAATGTGGTTAGTTATAAATGTAAGTTAATTATACATCTAATTTTCGATTTAATTCGCGGTGATAACAAATACTTACTGAATTTGCATTCGCTATTTTTTTAATTTTTGAATATTATTATTAAGTAGACTTTATATTCACTACTAACAGAAATGACAAAGAGGAATATCATAAGAAGTGACAATCCCTTTCAACAATTCCCATATCAAATTATTGTTGATACACGTACTCGTATAGTTTATACGTAATTCTAAAAATATGTTGCACATATGTTTCCATTTATTTCGACGAAAATGTTTAAAAGAAACATTTGAAGACCTTCACAAACGTTAGATTTGTATTAATTGTTTTAAAATATTAATCTTTTGTCCTTAATATTTAAAACAATATTAATTTTTGATAACAAATATTGCTCGAATGGGGCCCAACTTATTTGGCTACTGCCCTGAGAAGCTGTATACATGTATACACTTTCAGGGGGAACATTTGTACTTATTGTACAATGCCATTCGGAAGCTGCAGTTCCAACGTAAGGTACAATCAAATGGTTTAGCCTCAAGAAAAAGGAACAGTAGAGTTTTCAGAATTAATCACCTCGCGAGTCTATTAGCAACGGCACTTGTACCATTTGCACCTAGTATTCTGCGAAACCAAACAACAAAGCCTTTTTTTTACAGGATGATATTATTTTTATTTATTATCATAGCAGTTACCCAGAATGATAAATCAGCGACACGAGGGGTACAATAACCTCCTGTAGTGCTATTCACTACAGTGATCCGGAATATAAAAAATATGAAGACTTTTACACACTGCCAATAGAATTATGTTTAACATTGTAAAACGGAAGCTCTTTCATTTGTATATATTTTGACAACCACTCTGTATGTTTTTTTCACCTTGAAAATACATTGGTAATATATTATAGTACAATATATTTTGTTGGACATATCATTAAAATTAAAATAATGAAACGCGATCGTACTAACGAGAAGAAAAAAAACCTTTTATCTCTGTTCCTCAGTTAAAAGTCGTTGGTTCAATGGGTACAGGTTATCTCAGGTTTGGGATGCGCCAGGGTTAAAAGGCTGTAAACACCGGAAGTTGAATAAGTAGATGAGAACTGTTCCATTATCTAGCGACGTGAGACGCACGTGGAAGCACAAAAGAAATACGTTCTTAGTCCTGCTACACATAAGAGGGATGTTGGTTTGGAGGTTAATTTTCTATTTCCGGCAGAGATGCGTGATCGCGCGCGATCAACAGTAAACAAAGAAATACTTCAATACCTGGTACACACCTGTATCTGTGTCGTACTGAGACACCAATTTAATGCATTCGAGTATCTCGTTTGGATTTACTCGCACATGTTAATAATGTGTACTGCTAAATTTCGAGTATATTATCTTATTTTAATTTATGATAATTATAAAACACTTTTAAATTAGATGAACAATTTGTATTTATAACGAGCTATAACGAGCTATGGCAAAATGTATCCCGAAATTATGACTCACGATGTATACTCGTACATGTTTTATTATTAGTATAGTATATGATGGGTATTTTATAATATACAAGTATATTTAGGTTTAAATTATGTTGTACATGCATATATGATTTATTTGAAGAAAAAAAACATAATTTGTTGATCTGAAAATAAAAAATTATGATTTATGTTATTTCAACAAAATAAATTATTTAAGATTGCAGCAGAATTTAAGAAACTTCGATTTTGATGGGTGTTAAAGACACGTCTCGCTCGCGAGCTCCGCGTTTACGCGTTATGCCAAATATGTGTACAGTGTACTACTGTAAACGTAAAGCAAAGAAAAAACCATATTGCAGCGAAACTGGCATTAACTTGCCAAAAAGTAAGACGTGTTCATGTACGTGACGAAGTTTTCAATCGAGGCCTTGTCTTGTGGTTTCCACACAAATTATATAATTACGACAAACAAGGCGTACGCTTTAGGTGATTTACTTGCCAAATATCGCCTGCAACTTACGCGCACAAGCACTTCACTGCATGTGCTGTGTTGCACGTAACTTGTGACGTTAACGCATGTCAAAAGCGCTAAAGCAAGATTTTTTATGATTTCAAAGTATTTTGAAGCCTTGTTTTCTGAAGTCTGACGTTTAACGTTGAATTTTCGATTTTGGTGAATTATGATGTTGTATTTTTTATTCAACATTGCATTTCATATTTTTATGTTTTTTTTAATATTTGAGGTGTGAACGAATATCACGGATAAACGTCGAATTTACAAATTTTGAAAATTTTTACAAGTGAAACCAGTTGAACAAAATACTACATAGCTACAGATATTTAAAATTTTGATTTTTCGTAGAGTAATGATTTCATTTTGGTATTAAATGTTGAGTCACCAAGGTGTTGAACAAAACGAATGTATTCAATACATGTACGAGTACAAAAGCAACCTCCTTTATTAATACAAATTCAAAATCAATAAATATTAAACATTAAATCACATCATAAACTGAAGTTCCGCTGTGGTAAATGGCATTTTTAAACTCACTAGAAAAATTTCCCCGCTTCGCCCGGGATAAGCAAAGACATATTATTAAATAATTTGGATATCTTGTGACTCAAAAATATCATTTAATAAATCAAATATAGAAATATAGCGTAGTATAGGTAACGATAGAATAGATAAAGTGAAAATGTTAAGCTATGCTAATCGCATTTGCATTGTATACATATGCGTTTCGCAGTCCTCCTTCAAGCGAAGGCGCTCTTTGATCAACCTAAATGAGCATGTAATATTGGCAAGTGCCAGGGATTGCATTTGGCTCACCTGGCAGCACTAAATCAACTCAGCAGTGGGTCGATTTGTTTTGATTGATGAGGGCGCGCCAGTAAATGGTTCGCGCTGATAATCTCGTCCCGAGTCATGCATCACTCGATCATATGCGCAGTTTCTCCTACAGCCTCGCAAATGATTAAGAGGCCACACTGGATGCTATTATACAAATTAGCGTACGTTTGACGCTGTACAAAAAAAAAAACCTCGACATCACTTGAAGCCAGCTTCTTGCTACTATATAGGCAACTGATTAGTATTCACATCGGCCATGCAAGTTGCAATTATACTTTATTTAGGATTAGCCCGTTCTACAAACCGGCGGAAAGTATGCGCGCTCCGAACATGGTGGATGCAGGCACAAATAGAGGGTTCACGCTGTAACAGTGTTGAGGTCAAGTAATAGTTTATAAAAAAATAACCATTTTCTATAGTCATCTCGGCTTGGAAAGCTAAATGCATTAAATTTATACAGCAGTTGTTTTTACGTGAAGGTTATGCTGTGATACTCGTATTTATACGCAACAAAAAACGAATTTTGCTAAATGTAGGTTATTAGCCAATTTTTTAATGTCTTTTGTAATGCAATGGGCGTGTTCTGTTGACTTCAATTTGTATGGGGAAAAATTGATGATGCACCCCATGACAGATTGCTTCTTCCCCATTAATTAGAAGAGGGCAAAACAGTTCTCAATCTCAAACGTACAAGACCATGCCGTCATACATCCCTCAACGACCTATCCTCCTTATAAAACGCTTGTGGGATCAAAAATGAGATCGGGATCTTTTAAATAGCATAAAAAATGAGTTTTACACACGGATTAATGGTTATTCCTACTGATTAGCATAAATGCCTACAGATAAACTATTAATATTTTAACAATTTTGATAAACTTTACTTTTTAGAAGGTAGTATGAAAATCAAAGCTATTCTGTTTTGTTTGCTACCGACATTCAAAAATAACGATTTTCCATATTTCTTCATTTTATTCAAATTATATACTATATATCCATATATACCATGCATTTTTGGTTTTGATTGTTTTTTTAAGATACGACATTTTAAAAAAATCAGTTACGGAATAGCGATGTACATTCTCCGGTATATTTCAAAGGCGGCTAGACATGCTTTCATAAATAATAACAGCGTGGTTGTGGGGTGCCCGGAGCCCAGGCCTACTATTACCTTCCAGGTCGTTGGTCTGCCTGTATTTTGACTCGAAGGGACAGGTAAACAGGTACGCTAATGTGACCACTTCTACGCCATCTAGTGACAGCGGGCTTCAACAGTAAGGGAGATCAGTCCATGCTTTTTTCGCTTTATCACCTTACACAAAAATATCCGCAAAACAACAAGGGCTACGCTGCCGTTGTTTTTGTATGTGCCTTTTAAGTGAAATATATATTGCCAATTATAGTCTTCATCGACAGACATAGCTTATCCTTTCGATCTACTGTACAAGACGTACGGCCTATACTAAGATCACAATGGGTTATGGTATAAATAAATAAAAATAACAGTCAAATTTAATTAATACATAAAAAATCATCTATTTCAAATACTTTATTAAGAAATCTGCAGAAAGTATCCAATGCAATGATACGATTAAAACACATACATGCCATCATTGAACATAGTCTTAATTTACCAAAATACACAGTACACTGCAAATAACCAACAAAATGTTTTGTGTTTCCAAATTAAGTTATACCATTTAAAAAAAAAAAAAAACATTAGATCAGTGTTATCAATTGATCAAACAACTTTCACTGCATACGTATAAACCGCTTAATGTCTGTGAAGGTCTACTGCATTACTTGTATAATTGATTAGACTTCACTGTGATGCATTTTGATCAAACAAAGCAAAGCGAGATACAACAAATTTCGGCTGGGTTTATCGAATAGTTAAGAGTTGAATAAATTCTGTTTACTGATTGCCCAAACATCACTGTACATATGACAAAAACACATGTTTGATGGGAAGGTATATGCCTTATCGGAAGAATGGATGATGGTGATTGGATGGGGGGGAGGTGAAGCATATGATTCCCATTACCGTGACTTGCACGCACGCGCTCAGGCACAAAATGGCCGATCGTTCATCACATTGGCACGCGTTGGACACCGGCTCACAGTGCGGTTACCGCAGTTACGCGAAAGTCGCAACCAACGCTTGCAGCGGCCAACACATGAAAACTAATTGTCGTATTGTGGACAGGATTTGCTGTATGGTTTGCGATGGGTTAAAGAAGGGGGGAGTACCGCGCTCGGGACACAGTTGATGGCGGCGCAAACGGATGGGGAAGTTATAGTCGAGGCGCACGCTTGTGATGACCAGATGGGAAACGTAACCCAAGGATCTATAGCTTTCGGCAAAACGCATACAAAATGAATGGAGTGTATAAAAAAAAAACAGGATTCAATATACAGGTAGCTCGTAAATATAAAATAGATAAGTGGAAATGGGCTAGTCGATATTAGGGGATGAATGGTTTAAAATAGCATATTATTGGGAAATTTTGACATTCGCAGCGAGCGAATTTGAACGCAATGTTTCATATACATGAATAACCAATTTATTTTGCAAAGTTAAATTTGCAAGAATATTGAATTTGATTTTTATGTACTGTACAATGTTTAACTTACGTGCATGCTTCATTTGTGATGCACCTTAATTAAATGCGAACTTCGTGCAGCATGCAACGTATCTTTGCAGGATAACGGTTTCGTTTCGGTTTTCCGATGAAAGCTATTGCTTCTGGCCTGTCTTTGATTTCAATAGTAATAGATGTGCTGTGAAACTTGAAAAGGAGGCACGTCCTTATGGTCATACGTTTACGAGCATCTCAGCAACACCGAACGAATCATTCATACCCTCGCCATCAATGCTCGCTCTACGGTCGATACATGCATGTGGGCAAATTATTCTTCTAACATTTTGATATGTAGGTAACGTCATCAAATTGTAAATTGTAAATGCAGGCAACAGTGAAGTTATCAAGTGTTGTTGTTTGTTTTAATTATTTTGACCATCTATGACGCCTACCACAAATCACGTTCTATTATTTGGTTTTTATAATCGCACAGGCGAGAAAAGTCTTCATCACCATCATAGTCCATCAATTGTGTGTGCAGTCAGCTTGAACGCTACCGGTTTACACATACCATAAAAAATCGCCGGGATGTTCAAGAAAATATTTACATGCTAGTTCCTAACCAATATTAACCAAGGCCAGCCGACAAAAGATTTTGATTGGCGTTCACTTGATATTTGGCTCCCATTATTTTACCAGCTGCCATTCCCCTTCCCTTCCCTTCCCTGCCCCTCACATATCTCCATAGAAACACGAGGGTGCATTAATCCTGTAGCGAGTAACACTACTGTGATTAAAAAAAATTATTGTTTGCGCTGTACCGTTAAAGGCAGCCAATTTGCCTTGAGCCATTTTGTAGGGTCATGCAATTTGGAATTCCGTATTACCAGTATGGGCAACAATCCAGGCAAGACAATATTGCACTTGGTTGCTCTGGGTTTATATTGCTACGGTGACTTGTCATTTTGGCAGAGTTTTCTTGTATTGAATTGTTTGTACGAGTAGCTGTGTAGTTGAAAAATCCCAGCATTGTTATCAAATTTTTTTTTTTAATTGTTCCTTTTTAACCAATATTCCGTTCTGTAATTGTTTTTGTAATGGAAAAATATGTCGTCGGTGCGGTTGTATCAATATTTATTTTTACCTATTTTTACAATATTTATTCGACAAACTCAGCCGTATTCTTGTGAAACCCAAAAATGGAAAATACGGCACTAATTAAGAGCAATTCAAGAAAGTAATAGTGTTTTGTCATTTGTTTTTTACAAATCAAGTTAAAAATGCAGTTGTACTTGAAAGTTTGGAAATCTGAGCTCCCGTTTGTCGTTTGTGTACGAGCGTACATGCTTGTTTATGCAGACACTGGGGTCCAAGGATGTAATGCAAACGTCGGGTTATCGTATGTTTGTGCGCGCCAACGTCTGTCCATCACTGCTCTATAATTATTTGGCCAATTAAGTGAGACGGGTACATATTAATATGAAATTTAAATGCTCGGCGCTCACATTTTGAATTAGATGCACGAATAATAGACATGCCGTGCCGCGCTCCCAGGGTGGTCCGGCCGACACTCGATCGTCGTTCTCGGCACAAGCGGGTTTTTTTGGATGTTCCCGCGCTAATAATCTTATCGGCGCTAAAATATAGTTTCGGGATAAACGAATAAATTATTTATACACTGACGAAGATAAAGGTGCACTGTAGCTCAAGATATGATGGGAGTTGCCCTATTCGGTTCTACTCAATAGACTGTAGGTTTGAGTCTAATATCAATTAACTGAAGATTAAAAGTGTCTTACTATCGGACTTTAAAATCGCTGATTTTATTTACGTTTAATCAGTTTTTCTCAATTAACTGAAGAACGTTGTAGCGCGACACGTTTATGCACTACGTTTTTACACGTATTGTCGAGTGGGGTGCGTAGCGAAACTGACTTACCTAACCAAAAACATAACATGAAGTGACTAATCAGGTGAGACTGACTTTCCCTACGCATCCCACTCGACACCGTATTTTCAGGCCGCTCATGTCTTGAACGTGTAACTTAGCCGAAGAGCCAGTATTGTTGTAGACAAAGATAATTTGTCATCAAAAAATTAAAAACGCCAATAATTTATAAGGCGTAATTCCGGATATTTTGTTTTCAAAATACAATTGATCAATCC
Organism: Melogona broelemanni; assembly: GCA_033995665.1. Classification (NCBI taxonomy): domain Eukaryota; kingdom Metazoa; phylum Arthropoda; class Diplopoda; order Chordeumatida; family Chordeumatidae; genus Melogona; species Melogona broelemanni. The sequence continues at coordinate 10,565 of JAUJYS010000455.1, forward strand.
GTAATCCCAAAAAAAAACGCTAAAAATTGTGTCTTTGTATTTTTTTTTAGTCAAATCACACAGAGAAAAATCTTGAATGTTTGACGAGAAAGCGACCATGATCAATGATTTTAGTTGGGTAATGCATTACGATTAATATACGTCATAAATCATTTTGGCGGACAAAAGCTTACGCTAAAAAGTCAACAATTAAAGGGCTACGTATATGAATGGGTAGTTCGCCTATTACGACAGCTCAACATGATCCGCAAGCCAAGATTTCTCCGCTATTGTCTGTTGTCAAAAACGTAGGCATCAAAATAAATGACGAACGCTCCCAATTAGCATGAAATTATATGGTGCTGGCCCGATCGGATGTCTCGTTAATTTGAAATTTATTTAATCATCGGCAAGGCAAGGTTCGGGGTCGCGTACGTTCTCCCGTTTGATGTGAGCGGCAATCCTTTGATTCGCCGTGATGAAGGTTGAATGTTGTAACTCGAATGCACCAGTATTATTATTACTGCTTTCGTTCGTATGCACTGTGTCTCGAAACGTATACCGCGCGTTACACTGATATTTTCCTCCTCGTATACATTGTTTGCAATCCTCAATTGATTTTTTATAGTTTATGTAGGCTACTGGATGAACTTGAACTATAAAACTCATTTTTTATAAATTTTGAATTGAGCATGGCGACTTTGCAATTGAGACGAAAAGTAGATAACTAATGTAAGTATGCAACTCCACTTTTGTTGATTGAAGTGTAAATTCGTAAAGTAGTTTTGCATGAATGTGTAATTAATTGATATTGTCCACTGAAAAAAGTGGTCGAGCTGGTTGTACATGCCACTTAACAAATTTTTACTTGTCTATACAAACAAGTAAGGTCGATTAATTGGAATTAAGCGATTGGTTGTTTAAAAAATTAGATTCCTATCTCCCTCCGGTATAGGCAATAAAATAAAGCCTAATCGGAATAACAAATTCAAAATAATGCGAATTAAAAAAATAATTGCCTTTTGATGTCCCTAATTTCTTATAACTTCCCTTGGCATGGTATGTTATAGGGGCACATACGTGTACTCGTACAAGCGTTTCTGGGATACGCAATCTCCTGTAGTTATATTCTCTGCAAGTATTGATTGTAAAAAAATTAAAATAAAATAAAGAAATAATCGGTATAGTTTGTTGGAAATTTGGAAATCTAATAGTAACTACTCGTAGTAAGAAAGTCCGTGGATTACTAGGAAAAAGCGTATTTGGGTCGCTATAAATTTGGGGCGCCAATATGTGGGACTCCAGAAGTCCTGCGTTCAAATAAGAATATTTGAATTTGTCACAATTATCATGGAATAAGCATGGTGATGTACGGTACCAACGCTGTACATAAACATTTATATTCAGCCTGATGCTAAAAAAACTGCACCAAAATATATCTAGTCATATTTCCCTTAATATTTTATCAAATCGTTTCAAATTTTGATTTGGTCACCTTATATCTTACTTATTTCATGTCCTAAAGACAAATGGTGTTGCATTTTTATAACGTTCCAAAAGTTTCGTATTTGTAGATAAAAAATCAAATGAATTGAAGAAATATTAAAAAGAATACGACTAAATATATTTTGGTGCAGTTTTTTATGCATCAGGCTGGATAGTACGTTATACGTTGCGCAAAACAATAACAATATTGTTAAGACATGTTTTAAAAAATAGTTGAATAATAGAAATCAGATACACCATGTTTTCTTAATAGCTAATAAATTAGATTATATTTTCACTAGTTTTTAAATTGGCAACAACGACTTTTGTGCGCCTGCGTTTTATTATATTTAGCAGGACACTGTTTATCGAAGGCAGCGCACAAAATATTTCGTCGCTATAAATTTGGGGCGCCAACATGTTATCGTCTAAAAAATGTATTAGTGAAGATAATAAATTTAATGTCGACCAATACACCAAGTAGTAAAAGTCAAAACTAGTTTGTGGCATGAATTTCATGAGTCATTTGCTAAATAATATAGTCAGGACAAAAAAAACAGTCTCGCGGCTGAAATAATACCATCACAGCCAAGCTATTGATGTACTAATGTACATGTATACTTAGAACGAAGACTATCACTCGCTAAACGAATTTTCTTACTCTTTTACTCACCACATGAAAAACACATTTGCGGTCATGGAAAGCGGCAATCGTGAGTTACGGAAGCATAATGAAATATTTAACAAGAGCTTCTTTACAAACACGTGTTTACAGCGTATTACACTGAAGTTTAAGGAGTCGAGATAGATTACTAATCTAATTGTAGCCCATAACTAATTTTTTGAATAAATCATCGAATATTACATAACTTTTTGACAAATTTCAATGAAGCATGGGTATTACTGTGATTTTGATTTTTGTAACAATTTCAACAAGAAAGTCGAAAGGTGTTTTTTTATTTGCAGAATAGCAATTAAAAGTATGTTGAGAATCTTACAATAATTATTTCCTAAAAATAACCAAGTTCAATTTCAGTCCTCTGCATTAAACTAGCTCTTTTTTAAACAGCGGTGAAAATGTTTAATGATTGCATGAGATCAGAGAGGTACGTGGTACGATAAGTGTAGTTGGAAAGTGTTTAATAATATCTCAGAGTATCGCTAAAATTATTTGTCCTCGTATCTAATGGATCTCAAGACGAAGACATAACCCAGATCAGAATTCGAACTCAAGACATCAAAACGCTGTAAACACAATATGACCGAACCCGTGCCAGATTTATGATACATCACCTAGCCAACTGAACTATCGGTTCCGTCCAAGGGATCATGAGATATACGGGCTATCTGAGATATCGAAATAAAAAGTTGATGCGTTAATTTAAATGACTAATGCAAGTTAAAATAATTTATTTACATGATGGTGGTCTCAAGAGGATATTGAGAGATTCCAACCTTGGTGCATTTAGTGGAGAGGAATTGTTGACGAAATGCTCTCATATGATCGCCAGTGGGGCGCCACGTGAGGCTGCAGGTGATTAATAAAGAAATATGGATAGATATTATGAAATATGGATAGATATTATTTCTTCCCAAAATAACCAGCACAGCGCGAGTTAGTCGAGCGCAACTGGTTCTTCTCGATTATTATTTCGAGAGCTTCGAGCCGTCCCATTGAAAAACACCGTAATGGCTGGGAGGAGGGGCAGCCAGTGTTACGTAAACTTGTTAACCGTAGTTAGCAACGTAGCACCGCGTGACCCACCGATAAAGGAGTAAAAGGACCCTTTTACGAGCTCATAATTCAGGCGTAAACAAGATATATTTCGAGCAAATAATTCCTAAGTAGTCTGCCCATGGGGGTATAATCGAGTGATACAGGGTGGCGCGATTCTCGATGTAACTGTGTCTATGGTTCGATTAAATTAATTTTGAAATTCGCCACCTGAACGACCTCAATTTATAGGCGGTTTAGCACATTACACCAGGTGTGAATTTATTAGAATTTAATGTAATATTTGCGTACACGCGTATATGCGATAAACTGTTTCAGAATAAACCGAATCAACCCGCAAGAAATCTAAAATAATTCTTATATTTATTAATCTAAGACGTAAGGGGTTCGGAGCCGTGTAGTAACAAATTAAGATAAATAGGTGTTTCCTTGACCGTTACGGTGAAGACGGCAACACTTCTAGAGACTCAAAAACTATAAGAAATAATTATTATCGAAAAATAACAATGTAATTCAAATAAAGAAACTGAGAAGTTAAATAATACTATTTAAGTGAAAGAGGTTTACTAAAATAGCAACATTGCTACATGCATTGCGACATGCAACATGCTATTTTAGTAAACCTTTTTCACTTAATTAAATAGTATTATTAGACTTATAAGTTTCCCTTATTTGAATTACATTGTTATTTTTTGATAATAATTATTTATTATATTTTTTGAGTCCCTAGAAGTCTTGCCGTCTTCATCCTAACGGTCAAGGATACACCTATTTATCTTAATTTACTAATCTAAGACTAGAGACAAACTGCTATAGCATCTGCGGTGTATGGACTTCTAACCTAGCTTAAACTACAGGGTTGAAGTATTACATAGAGGATTTTACCCATTAAAATAATAATAAAAACATATGAAAAATAACTATTTTTTTAAATCACCGTAGTGCCTAGTGCACTACAGGATTACTGCACCCTCGTGTCTATGGATATATGTGAGGGTCATGGAAGGGAAGGGATTGGCAGGTGGAATAGCCAGGCTGCAGGATCCACCCCTAAGCTGTTAATAAAAACACTAGTCGAACCAAACACATCAGATGCCAGTATCAATCTTTTAAGATGAATGATCCAAATTGTTCATTTTATAAACATATAGAAATAATACTTATTATCAATAAATGCACCCAGATAACTTAATTTTTTTTTTTCAAATTTCAGTGCTGCCAATAAAAATATTCCAAAGTAGATATTCTGCATAGGTGAATTTCGGCTCCATATGTTTTGATATTAAGACACCGTAAAAATCAGTAAGAATCAGCCATCGCTTTCACACTCTTACACAGCCACGCACGTTAACAACTTTCTTCAACTCGTACGTTCCACTTTGATATATGAAATGCACTATTCTGTTTCTGATACATGTCTATTAATTTTGTGCTTGTTGTTTATCTCGTTTATCTAAACAGGAGTTTGCAGATTCAGAGCACTTTGTACCTTAATTTTTGCAGCTTCGCGGTTGCAAGCATTTAGATCAACATTACCAGATATCAGACGGGACTGCAGCTGAATCTAAATTACACGATTAATTGGAAGACGCGAGATCACAAATATTATGGTATTGGATTGCAACCATTTAATATCGTCAATTTTGCACGTACGCCTATATTGTGTTTAGCGCCAGCGAAAAATAAGTGACTGGCGCTGCCGCGCTCCTAACGGCGTTCGATAACATTTTTTTCTAGCTTGGGCAGTCATTTTCTTCAAGCAAGCTAAGCTTTAGTCAAGCTGTAGTCAGAATAAAGCTGTAGCCAAATATTAAACCTTGTCAGGTTTGTAGATCTGCACAGAAATTAATTGTAAAATTCAAATTCACTTTTCAAGAAATAGAGCTACATTATTTTTAAGTATTATTTTTAAATGACGCTATCGTTGGTATGTCCTTGAAGGCTTGAACGCGTGTGACTGAGATCGCTAAGGCGTGGATAATGCACCTAGGTTTTTTAAGGTAAATGTGCACCATCATCAAAATTAGGTAAGCACGGTAAATCACCTGATATTGTTTCGTGCACGTCGAAAGTGTTGGAGAATCGTATATTTAATACCTGGTAAAACCCTTTTAGGTCAATTTTACCGGATGGATATGGCGATCGTAGCGCACTCTAGCTCAAGGACATACTTAAGTTACAATAAACATTAGCTCCAAAACTCAAGAGATAAAATGTCGAACTTAGCAAAGAAAAGGCCACTGAAAAAAACACAGTTCAACAACAAAACAAGCAGCCCCCACTCCTCCCCTCTCCTTCTAAAATACCTGCACTGATTGTGTCAATTTGATGGACGCCACGATATCAGTTTCATTACGATTATAGATTGCAATACTCGTTCAGGGAGGCTTTCCGTATCTATAACCTCGTTACCGACGTCTACGGTGCGCGCGTTCTAGCTATGTATCTCTTGCATCATCATACGTCTTAGTCTTACCAAATAGTTCCCCCCCCCACACCCTTACATCAATTAAAAAGTCAACTACACACTTAATTGATTGTTGCTGATAAAATGCACGTATCTTGAATGATTAGCACATGCCTGTAGTCCAGTCGATATTAATGTATTTGGAAGGCCTGTGCATGACGAGCGACATAAGCACATAAATTTTGTGACCGTGTCCAATATGTAAATGATAGTGAGAGAGATTCTTCGAAAGATAACATAGATTATGATTTATAAGTTGATTGGTCTAATATAGTTAGTCGCTATATAGGAGAGGCAGTGACAAAAAAATCTGATAAGCAATGAAAAATTACCAGAAATTTTAGCTAACAAAGAAAAAAATGATTCGAAGATGATATTACGACATTTAATGTAAAATGTGTTTGTTATCAATTTAAAATACAGCGAACTTATTGTCTATTGCATAAAAATTTCATTTTTCATGCATAACTTTTCTTTTAAATTGGGTTGTGTTAACGTGGAGATCTTCAGCACCAGATTACAATCATTCAACCACCTCCGATATGTCTGCTGCCGGCCATAACATGATCATCGTAAAATAAGAAAGCGTTTATATTACGACATGTATTGGCATGGATGATGCGACAGACTCCGCAGCCTATTTAAGTGGATACTCGAGTAACGTGTACTTTCTTCGTTCAATGTTTAAAAAAAAAAAAAAACGACACGATCTGATGCGCTAAATAATGTTTGAAAAGTTATCGAAACTGCAATCAACTTGTAATCGCAAATTTTGTAAAGCTGTACCTTCCACAGTCCTTATAGGCTATTCGTGTATGCATCTAAAATACATATACGGCAACATGTACACTGCAGTGATAATATCTTAGACTGAGAGCTGCGTCCCAAGTCAATTTTTTTATCTTTTAAATAGGACAAGGATGAATAGTCACTAATATAGTTTTATGGAACATCAATCTTTAACCTTAGAGGACAGCTTCAGGTTTCTGTTTGCAGAAATAAAAAAAATTATTATGATTACTTCATCAGAAAATGGTTTAATAATTAATGTCAAGAAATTTTTATCAGAAAATTATTTATTATTATTATTATTATTATTACTTATATAAAAAAAATGGTAAAATCAATGCGAAGCTCTTATCTTGCATAGATTATCTGCAACGTCTAAATGAAGTTTTCTTCGTTTTCATGAAATTTAAATTTACTCGTAAATTTCTTTCAATATAAATCTGAAAGTACAATATTTTATTTAATCGGAGAATTTCATTATATTGTAATTTAAACGAAATTAAATCAAACATGTTCTCAACAACGGTTATTCCATATTAAAAAATAATTTAATTGAAATCACCAGCCAAGGATGGCTTTTTTTTCCTGGTCAACTTATTCATTCAATTAGCCCATAGGTCAAAATACATGTTATTGAATATTCCTATCACCGAATATTCACGAGGTGACACTGGACGATGACCAGTGGGTAGGTTAAGACAGTCCATTTGCGAGACAAACCCTACAAGTGTCATTTACATCGAACACATATGATGATTGAACACGTTTTGAAACCTGAAATGGGGCAATAAGGTTCGACACAAACCGCTTAACCAGGCCGCAACTGTAAAATAGGACGAAGATGATGCGGCAGAAAAAAAATGGAATTTTTTTAGAGTCCGTTTAACGTAAGTCCTCCGCCCCTGTGCACCAAATTTTCAAATCTCGGAATGTGTGGGCTGCGCAAATGCGAGCGAGCTAAAATTGGAGAACCGCCGCCGTGATTGACATCGTGATTCACTGACACTAATTTGAATAAAATTTCGCATTAGTAGTGTTTCTCAGAAATGCCCTCAACGTGAAGAAATTTGAATCCTGAAACATAGGTTACTTAATGTATAGTTTTTGCATAGAATCCTTCACGAAAACGAGATTGATGGTTTTGCCGAAATTGTAATTGTATTTCGATATAATTGTATTAGCAATTTAGCGCTAAGCGAATCATTTAAGTAATTTCGCGAAAGAAACCAAATAAACCATGGCTAAGGGAATTACGTCACCAGAATATATTAACCGTACATTATAATTGTGTCAGCAATCTAGCAATTATTCAATTTAAAAATACCTCGCATTAATACCGAAAAAGAAAATAAGCAACCTTTGTATATTATAATTTTATGAAATTGTCTATTTTATAATATTTTTGAAGAAGTTAATCTCTGAACGAGTTTGTAGTGTCCATGGTAACAACGAAACTATTTATGATTTTAAAACAACCGTCCGTTCTTGTCTTATATATTTCCATCAATTCTTTATAAGCTGGTTGAACATTTCGTTAATCGACGTTCAGAAAAACAATTAAATTTATTCCAAAACTAAAAACAAATTATCTCCAAAAACAAATTACCTCCAAGCCATACGAATATCAAGAACTGCCGCTGTAACAGCTAGACTGGCCTTGTTTGACCCGTTACAAATTTCGACGTCATAAACTTGACGTTCTCTGCTGCGCGGTAAACGAGTTACGTTACACGTATGCTCCTGAGACCTTATTTCAAATTATTTGTTCCGGTGTGTGGACATCGAATCTGACACTAACTTGCCACGAATGATAAGGTGCATATTGGGATTTTCGAAAATTGAGGAAGCTTATACACAGGAATTGGTTCGTAGAAGTGAATTTTTTAAAACTTTCAATGATTCTCAAGTTAAAAAAAAAATCTACAAATTAGCACAAACTGTCTAGCCAAATGTGATAAGATGTTATGCATTTCGACTGTTATGTTATGTTATGATTTCGCCTTAACAAAACATTGAGTGTCAGAAGAATGTTGGCGAATCAAGAAAAGCGAAGTGGAGATATACGGAATGGAGAAAAAAGAAATACTTTACTTACAACAGATTTAACGTTTTGCGCCCAGTAGAGTTTTCGTCGACCACGTACATATACGAATACGTGTTTGAACCCTTGTAGAAAATGTGTAGTAGGTGTGGCTATATCTAGTTTTGGGAATTCGGAAACGAGTTTGAAAATGCCATGCTATGTTGTTCAATTTTGTTTTGGAAATTACAATCGTAATATCATCCTCTGCACATTTTCAAAAATGATTCAAACGCAAATGAGTAAGCATCTCGTAATTATGGATGTTTTTTTCAGATTTTTTTTCTTAAAAAAAAACTATTTTCATTTTTCTAGAATCTTTTCGAAGTCATCTCGAGTTCAATCTCAATAAAGTGCAAAACGCGCAGTTCATATCCTTCCCTGTGCCATGTTAATGCGCCATAATAAAACACGGTTAAACACTACAGACGCAAGGTGCCACTACGGCGACAATGCGGGGCCGCGTTTTAACGTTAAACGTGTGGCTGTTGAATTTTTGGTCGATCGTCGTGGCGGGACGTTAAATAATGGCGCCGGAATATAATAGTTGAACAATAAAAATACCTGAGGGAGAAAATATGAGGGAGACGCACGCGGCGTCAAGATTGTTGTCGCTGGGCAGACGTTATTTATTTCTTGCCCCCAAAGAACTACACGTGTCTCGAAATTTGGAACATGTATTTTTACTCTCGCGCCATGCTCGGCCGTTTTTCTCTTTGCTCTCGGTGGGACGGCCGCGTGCCGGGCACCCCAGCTCGAATTCACGCTGACAGCGTTTTGCTCGCGCTAATGGACTCAAGTCGCGATCAGGCAAGGCAAGCCGAGAGAATAGACGCGACAAGTTAACTACATCATCCATTCCAAACACCATTGCACCTTTCCCCATCCTCCAACGATTCAACAAACTAACATTAATCCTGTAGTTACACTTACATGTAGATTGTTAGATAGTTCAATAATATAATTTCATGCCCATATTGCTATACTATTGTTTTATCCCTATGCTATTGTTTTATTTTATTTTCAATTCGAAAAAAAAATAAAAACAAAAATAATGCCATTGTTGATTGTCAAGTCACCTTGTAAAGTTTTAATTTTCATGGTGGCTTTTTTAACACTTTTTTTAAACACTTATTTTTTTATTGGTTTAAAAACCGATATACCGAAAGAAAGCAATATTTTCTTTCAACAGGAGCTATAGAATTTGGTGTCAGCCAACTTTTTAATAAAACTTTTTTTCAATTATTATTCAAGATTATCACCGTAGTGCCAATCATTACATGATTACTGCACCCTCGTGTCTCTATGGAGATATGCGAGGGGCAGGGAAGGGAAGGGAAGAGGGATGGCAGCTGGAATAGTCAGGCTGCAGGATCCTCCCCTAAGCTCGTCGATTACGTCGCGACCTGGCAATTTTTCCTGTCTTAAACTTCAGACAGGTAGCTTTAACGTGTACCTGACAGCGTACAAGCACAGGTGCCACGTCTTCTTTTTGCTTTTTCCTGTAATTTTTCTTAGGTATGGATCTCAAACGTGTACCTGGTAAAGTACTGACACGGGTCTCACGGTTTCTATTTTAAAGGAATGGCCTATGTACGAATTTCTCTAGCCAGAAATATTCTTGTAATAATTGTTTGACTTTGCCGTCGGTCAGGAGCGGCGAATTACAATCGTCTTAGCCCGGGCGGTAGAGCGTCGGTTCCGGGTTCGATTCCCGGTTTGATTCCAGGTTCGGACTCTCGTTTAGTCGATCCGGGGATACTGTAGGAAAATGTGACAGTCCATTAATGCCTAAGCCATTGTAGAAATACATATTCTCCTGTAATTCTCACTAGAGTGATTAGCAAAAAAAGTGAACGTATAATAATAATCGTACAAGAAATATCATATTTAAGCATTTTCTTGTCATTCGAATTTTTTTTTTTTTTTTTTTACTCGTCTTCGTGATATCCATTGATTTTTCTAAATGAAGATTGAAAGACGAGAAAGTGTCTGACATTTTAGATTTTTTATTTCGCGGTGTGCGTAGGATATGCTTGTGTTCTCTCCCGTATACTGGTATACTGTAGACGTGGACAATTGTGTATCCTGTATATGCTCGTACTCGGCCTTTATATGGATGGCGGTGGGTGGTATACGCTGTCGCGTCCTTCCGTCGTCGCCACTTGACCGGACATGGCATTCGACGCCAGTCTGAATGGACCGGAAGTGAATTGTCCCGGCCAGCGCGGCAGGCGCCTGATTAATTGCGCTGCCTGCGGGGGCGGGGGACAGGGGGGTAGGAGGCAGGATAAATAGAGCAGCGTATACTCGTGTATATACAGTGCCGGTCTCAATAGGTGACTCAGGACAACACGTAGCATGTCTATCTACAGTATAAAATGGTAGGCACCGCAACAAAATAATGAAGGTGTTTGAATAATTCAGCATACATTTTTATTAATGTATTTTTAATATTACACCAATGCATTTAGTCGAGAGAATTTTTTTTTTATTTTTTTTATTTGGTCATATTCACTTGCACACAATTCATAACATGATATCCATATTTTGAGTCGACGATAAAAACAAAATCAGTGTTAGCAGTTGGTGCTTTGCTATTGATTATGGCTTAGCATCTATCTCATTGGCATGAATTCAAGCAGTTTCTGAAATTGAACTGTCTCAATTTTAATGAATGTTGTTAAACATGTATAAAAGTACAAAAGAAAACAGATTTTTTCGAGAAAACCCTTTTTTAAGTATTAATAATTCATTGCTAAATCTACGTTTAAAGTTCGATACACGCCACTTTGAACGTAGGCAATGTCAAAGAAAATGTGTTCCGAGTCAGCTATTGTGACCAGTACTGTATACGACGAGTTCCGATTAATTAGATCCGTTTGGACTGAGGTATTTGGGGGGGGGATGGCTGCGTTACGATAACGAGAGTGATATTGGTGTAGATTTGGCGGGCGCGCCACATGAATCACTGTCAATGTCTGTGCCAGTCTACGCGTCTACTCCCCTGTATCGCAATGGAGATGGATTGAAGCGAAATGCCACTGGTGGCTGCGTTAATCTTCTCGGTTCGGTCGGCTCGGTATCGACGCCGCTGTTCGATGACTGGGCAGACGCGCCCCGCCTCTTCACGGGAATGATTAACGTGCTAGATTAGTCGGCGTTCCAATCAGTCTTAAGAGGTATTTAGTGGACCCCCGCCCCTCCGCCCACCCAACATTAAAGTTTTGTGTTCGAAGGATGTTTTTTTTTGCAACCGATGCTAACGGTTAAGTGAATTAATGATTGGATGAAGTCTCAATTCGAGTAGCCCTCTAATGAGGTTCAATTCCGATTTCAGGTTTGGTCATTTGTCACGATTGAATTCACGAAATTTGTTCGCGAAAGAATCCCCTCATTTCTACATTTAATTTTTGTTTAAAAAAATTGCAAATAATTTTAGGTTCACTTAATATCTCACAGTAATTAGTCAGCGTCTGCATTTTTTCTATTTTTAGTGCCCAGTTTTGCTATTCGGGTTGCATTTAAATAAAAAAAATGCTGAAATGTCTTATTTTATCGTGATTTTGTGTGATACTCTCTGTATTGCAATTAATTTAATTTTAATGCGAGATTTCCTGTACATATTTTTAACCAAAATTCCGTTTTTAATAAAACAAGATTTTTTGCCGAAATCTTTGAAGTTGGTGATTTATAATCAAGGCGAGAATATGTCTTAAACAAATCAGAATGCGATGTTACAAGTATGTGTAACTGTTATCGCGTATAGGGTGGCGGGCTGAATGTTGACGTATCCATTCAGCCCCATCTGCCGTCTTGTGAAATAGGTGCAATGCAGGAAAGTTTCTCTCGGGGAGCTTTTTAGACGCTGGTGTTGGATGATGATGCATTAAAAATTGTTGGGATATATATATTGTATATATATTGGTGAATTAAAAATAATAATAAAAAAAAATCCAGTAGCGTAGATGGCGCCTAGTGAGTAAAATTAGCAACTCATTTTTGCAACACTGATTGTATGGAAACAGCCTAATTTGCTTTTTGACATTTAAGAAATAGAACAACTAGATCACTTGCCATAATTCGAATTTTGCAAATTGAGTTTGAAACTTGATTTG
>JAUJYS010000456.1:0-23215 GCA_033995665.1 Melogona broelemanni
TGCCGGGAATCGAACCCGGGACCGTAGGCTCATGAGCCATCGGTTATTACGCTTCCCAGCAGCGGGATTACAGGAACTTTCAAAAACATTTCCGTATCCTTGTCAGGGCGAGGACGCTTTCATCACACGATAAAGATCCCTACCTAAGTTAGTAGCCTAGACTCGGTCAAATTACCAGGTCTCCCCCTGGGGGAGGGGCTGGTAAGCCTCCTTCACAAACATTTCAATCCCACATATCCCCAGATATCGCCAAAATGATATGGCGCGGCAATTACCCCATCTCAATCTAAAATTGCCAGAAAGCATGGGATACGTGCTTGCAATGCATACGTTATATATCCCTTTCTAGGCTAAAGGCCTTCACGCGGCTCTCTTAGGAAATGTAGACCTGGCAATGCAAGAACTAACAAGTTATGTGAATATCGCTCAACATTCAATGTTAGATGCAGATTTAGATGAGATATATTCGCCGCGCCGGAACATTCTGGCAAGGAGGTTATTGTTGGGCAATACTTGTTTCGATCAAGGTCGATGTATCTCCGCGATTGAGCCATTTAGGCAAAAAGGATTTGCAAGGAAAGGGTTGGCGAAAATTAAGCAACATTAATGTTTTTTTCCCTAAGTACAAAAATATTGGATTAATAGAGTTGGGTCCTATATATACTTACTGGATTCGGGGAGCTTCACGTGTTGATAATTTTGATTTCAATAGTTACGATACTCGCTTAACTTTGTTTGCAGAAACACTCCCTCCTCACTCAACAAATTTTGACGGATGAAAACAAAAACACGTGACGAAAACGTTGTAGCCGTTTATGTACGCCGCCGTTACAACCGGCACAACCCTTTTAAAAGTGAAGGCCAACACTCTGGAACGTCATTTTAGTAGTTTAGACTTAAACATAAGGCAACATATTTCATGTATAATTTTTGTTAAAATTTAAACTTCTCTCAAAATCTTGTAACATCCATCATGCTACGAAATAATTTATAAATTTACACCCTAAACAGCAGATGAGAACGCACACTCGCCCGGTAGCTGCGCTGCTAAAATGACATCACTGGGGAGTTCACCGTCACTTAAAGAAGGATTGTGCCGATTGTAATGGCGTACATTGAGCAACTCCTATTTTTTCTGCCGCTTTGCGCGCACCTAATGGCGACGGTTACAACTCTTTCGTCACGTTTTGTCACCTTCAGTTTCTTTCAAAGTTAAAGCTTGACATAGGAGTTTCGAACACAAACGAAAGTTTGGCATAAAACGGAATAAAGGAAGCAGCGTCAGATTTATTTTTCGAACTAATTTATTTATAAACCATGCTATTAACCCAAATATTGTCAACAAGACACAAGTTACAACCAATTCACATTCATCACAATTGACGTGAATTTTGATTCGAATATCCATTTCCAAAATCGGGATACATAAGACTGCACGCATAATATGTTTCAACTCGAAGAGCCCGACTCACACAATCATATATGCACACAATAACTTAAAAAATAAACAGATAACTTGACCAGTCGAGTGAAACGACTGTATTAAAAAAATCCTGTGATAAATAAAACTTTGTACTGGATCTAAGACGAAATAAATGCAAAAAAAATTGTTATTTACTAGAAATATTGATATGCAATTATTAAGTACAAATACATTCGCGCGAATATATTTTTTCCACACCGATTGTGTTCTTTTTACAATTACCATTATTTGTAAGATATATCGTGCAAAGTTTACATTATGGGGGGATAATTTGTTAGCGTGTTCTGTTTCTGATCATTCAAGAGTTTCTGAACGCAAATATTCAATATCTGGTTGCTGCAGTAGAGCAGCAAACCTATATAGGACCTGCCAGCACAATGATCACAAATACTCTGTAGAACAAGCGGGTATTTTTTCTATCTTATTTCGTTTGCTATATATATATATTATTGTAAAATGTACAGTTTATGAGAACAAATAAGAACAATTACAATTTTAGATTAAAAAAAGACATAATTACTGGTTATTAGGCCTTAATCATTAGCTCAAAGATTGCCTTTCACTGTTGCAAATTTTAAAATAAGGTTGAAAGATCAAGACAAAAATTGTTTAAAATGTCAATCCCTATTTAGCTAAACAAAGCATGTTGCCACGAACTTAAAAAGAGTCGGAAGACAATTTAATATATTCCCCATCGAATGAAAGTAATTTATTAAAATTCAACTCAAGTAATCATTACCGTCTACAAATTCCATCCTGCTTCCTCTAAGCTCAACGACAACATTTATATAGCATTTTTCTACAAAATCGTGGCGTTTTACCAATCATATATAGCTGCTGGTAAATAAAATGTACAACCTTGCCCAGCATGATGCTACGATTGTGAATAAACTTTGTGCAAAATGTACAGTAAGGAGGTAAAAATATATTAGCATAGTCGAGACCTAGCAAAACTGAACAAAATTATAAACAAAACAAATCATTCAAACACGTGTAGAATCAAGTGTCAAAGCTTGTGTAGTGAAAGCGTTGTTAATAAATTCCATGATGTTTTATTTTTTGGAAAGAAAAATTGGCAAGCCTTTGTGTGTAAAATCCAATGCATTAAGCAACACGAACCCCTAAAACAATTATTTTATGCCATGTCAATTAGTCTAACAATATATGACCAAGCATTTTGCAGTTGAACGCATAAATTGTTTCCAAGATGGCGCAGATTTAATTGGACATCTTTCGGCGTATTACTTTTTAGATGAACAGCAATATACTAGTATAAGGTTTCAATTATATCAATAAGGGCTACAACTGTACACGACGAATTGAAAAGAAATTGGGAGATATTGTCTACGGGAAATAATAACTCGCAATCTAGGCATAGTCATTGTCTCAGCATTTAACTTATTTAAACGTTTAAAAATATCTCCTGTGGTTATTCTGATGACAACGACAAATTACGTCCCTGCGTGAGAAAGATAAACATCTTAAGTCAATTTTACATTTATGTTCTATAGAGAATCACGAAATATTTCTAATATAGTTTTTTGTAATTGCTAACCTAAATTGAGAATTGTTGGAATGAGAATTACTTGTTTGGAAGGGACTAGAATGTTGGATCGAATCCCAACCTGATACTCGCTATATTGTTTGAATTCTAATTAGTACTCCAATGACAAAATACTTTTATTTAAACTACATTTCTCTCGATAATTATTTGTCAGCTGATTGACGTGACTCCATATATAATCTTTAGTCTGATCATTAAGATTTTCTTGGTCAATAAATATTTTACGGAAAGAAAAATTTACTTTAATTACTTATACGAGTATTTCAGAATTTAAAATGATGCTGAAAAAGTGTGTCCGAATAGAAATATACAGTGGGTGCGTTAAAACAATGAGTTTATCTGCGAATCTCCTGCTCTCCTTAATCGCGTTCCAAAGATATGATAGAGTAACGTATCTGTCATGATTATATTTTGTCTGTAGAGCAAACTGGAATACGATTGAAGAATAATAAATTGTGGACTTTGTTACATATTCTTCTAGCAAGGCTACGTCTAGAGATGATCTCTTCCTGATTTTCACTTTCTAATTCGAATTCGCCAGATATTTCAAAAAAATGATTTGATATGAACGCGGATTTTGTCATCACGCTTTGATTTAAAAAAAAAAAATAAAATCACCAAAACTGTCTAATGACAATTATCTGATAAATCTCTTGTCTATAATTGACGTAGTCCCTGATTAAAATTAATAGTAAATAAAATAGTTCCTCGTGTTGTTGCAAAATTCCTGAGCCTAGGACATCAAAGATATAATAAACACGGTTGGCTAACTTGTCTAATTAAAAAAAAAAATGATTCCTACAAATGAGTTTTAAGAACATGCAATATGTCAACAATGAATTCGACTGACACTGGCGTTTTTCAAACAAACAGACTTCACAAATTGATAAAAAACATTTCTAGTCGAAGCTGTCTAATGATTTGACAGCTTCATGTGTTGACCTGCGGTACCGTAAACTAATTCTACAAACGAGTTCTATATCGATGTAACTCGTACATTGGGGGCTTGGAGGAAATGCCACAATTCCTATTTGATAGGCTAATATCTAGTTTACAATTTCTAAAAGTTCGAATTACGTCAATTTTACTTACGTTATGTGCAGAGGTTCGACTGTGGAACTTGCACGGTAGTCACAGATTAAGCATATATACGACCTGACACGAGTTTATTATTCTAAATAACGGTTTTAAGCAATTTCGGCAATTACAGTTTACATACAAATAATAAAAAATCAGTAATCTAAAGTTACAAGATCGGGTAAAATTGGTGTCTCGACAAATCAAAAGGAGATAAAACTGTTCCTGACAGTAAAATATTCTGGCCACTTGAGTTTTGTAATTCAATCGATCAATACGTAAACGTAGGGCGTCAATAAATTGCATGGAATCACTACCATACATAAAATTGTGGTTGGGTCGTTTAAGGTTGTCGAGATAAAAAATGAAACCCCAAACAAAATGGCTCAAAATTAAAAATCGTCATAATTATTGTTCATCTTTTGCTGCAAGGTACATGTATTGGTAATTCGAAGGCCACTTATATCTCAACCTCAACCCTGCAGCAAAGCAGGACACACAATTTTTAGCCGGAAATCGGGACAACTCTTTTGAGTTATCACATTAGCTGGGGAAGGTTCGCTAGGCCAATACATATAGTCATATCACGTTTTCCAAATAGAAAAATTGCATAACGTTTTTTTTTTTAGAATGTGGTTGTTGTCACGGTTTTCGTAGGACTCAATTTGGGATTTAAGATCCCGCAAGAGAAAATATTTGACAAAAATTGTATTTCCAGCTAGACCAAACAGCCGCAATGCCACTGGATGACCGAATCAAGGTCAACCAATTCAGGCATGCGTTTTTCCCCCCATTCTAACTTTCAAATCTCAATCAGGCAGAGCGATATTTTTCGACGTCTTGCCGACATACCTTTTTTAATCTTTAGACACAATTCCGGTAAAGATTTTTCGATAATCGGCCTTCACTTATATCAACCTTTGTGATCACTCTGCTTTGTGGTCGCTCTTTCGTGGGATCGTGGTTATGGCACCACGCCACTCTCGATGATCACTTCGGTGAGCTTCGACCAGAAGTTGAAAGTGGGATTCGAACCCCGCATCGCCGTCGACAAAATCATGATCTGTCGAGGAAACTGTAACCAATTCTGTTGAGAGATCAGTTACATCACGCGTCGAGGTTGAGGCTGGACGAACTTGACCTGGAGAAGGACTCTGCACACGAATCGCTCAACGACAACCTATCCGCCAGATCACCCTCCTGCGACGAACAGGTGGGGGTCGTGGGCACGTTCGCCACCGACAGACGCAGCACATCGCTACTCAAGTCCCGGTACGGCGGTCTATTGTTATCCACGGTGTCCTGAGTAGTGATGACCTTTCTGCTACTGACCAGCCGCGAATCCAAACCGTTGTTGGTGCTGCTGCACTTCTTGTTGGAGGTGGCGGTGGTGGTGGTAGTGATGGTGGGGCTGCGGCTGCAGATTGTTTCGTCACGGACAGGCGAATAGTTTTTGGTGGTCTGATTTCGTGATACTCTCTGCTGTTGGTGGTTGTTCTGTTGAGGTGGTTTGTTGGGTTTGCGGGCGGAAGGTGTGACAGCGGCGAAGTCCCGTCCGTTGTCCACGTCGATTCGCCGGAAACTGCGGCGGGTGAAGGGATTGTGGTGGTGGTTGTGGTGGTGGTGGCCATTGGTGGCGCTGGGATCGTCCTTGGCGCCGTTGAGGGTCTCGGCCGAGCCGGCCTCGCTGCTGACTGAGGTGGACATGCTCTCCAGGAAGTCAAAGCTGGCCACCGCCTCCTGTTCCTTCTCGCCGTAGCGGAAGTAGAAGTCCTTGCGGTCCAGGATGGAGGGGCGGGGTGGTGGGATGTAGCGCATCACGCATTGCTCGCGGTCGGCGGCTGTGGTGGAAAATAAATAATAGGTTCAATTAAATTAGATTAAAATGTGTTTTGCAGTCAATGGTTGTCTAATCATTGTAAGAGATTCAGTAGCCCTCTAAACGCTGCCCCGTGTTAAGCGGCAATCACACAAGCACACTCTGGTCGCATAAATAATTAATGTGTTGCGCCTAGCACTCACAAGATGGCGCTGTCCGTTTTACAAGCCACGTAATGGTACAAATGGCACTTTCAGGTATGAGATTGAAAATAACTATTGTACGAGTGTCAAAATGATTAAAAAATAAAGTCTTGTGAAGGAATAAAAAAGATTCATTAAAGTATTAAAAATATTCGTAAACGACAACGTAAAAAAGATTAAACAAATTCATGAACGAAATTAAACGACAAACGTAAAAAAGATTAAACAAATTCATGAACGAAATTAAATTGACAACAACATTGTTTTCCCCCATTATTCGTTGAAAAAGTAAAAAGTCAGTATTTCACTACGCCATTAGTCGCCGCAACTGCACGGGCAGCGCGCAAATTGCAGCATCAGTACAGCGAACAGGGTGACTCACCACGACGTCATCGCTCGTCGCTCGCCGCGCGAGTCGAATTGAACATGTTCAATTCTACTCGCCAGGAGCCAGCGACTACTGGCGAAAACAAAAACGGCTCAATGAACCGACGCTCGGTTCGCTGTACTGATGCTGTACGCGTGCAGTCGCAGCGACTAGTAGCGTAGTGAAATACTGGCTTAAGTGATAGTTTATTTTAATACAAGCATAAAATAAAACAGCTGTCCAAATTTCCAAGTTTTTTTGCAACCGGTTAATGTTTGGCGGTTAGTCTTAGGCTAAGAAGCCCGGACAAACACGCCACAATGGTATAAGAAAGAAAAGGCGAAGTAGGTGAACAAAGAATCTTACCTTTCTTGAACCTCCTGACCCTATGGATCTCGTGCAACTGCTGGTACTTGTAGTCGTCTTCGTCGCCCGTATCACTCTCGTTCTCCGTCTCGCTACTGCTGGTACTGCTGCTGGCCACCATCGAGTCCAGTAGGTTGGCCCTGGCCTGAAACAAAAATAGAAAGAAAAAAAGTTGAATTGACAATGCAGACATTTCGATATCTTCAAAACGGCTTCAAATGCAAGTTTGATATTTTTTACGATCAAAAAAATTTTTTTCAGATCAAAAATGCTATTCAAAAACAATAAACAACAATAATCCAAAAGCAATAATTGAAAAAAAAAAGTTCAATTGACAATGCAGACATTCCGATGTCTAATTAAAATTGCTTCAAATGAAAGTTTGGAAATTAAGATTTATCTAAAAAAAATATATTTTGAGGTTGTTATCAGGCCAATAGTGTGATTCAAGCTATTTCACTCAAATCCAATTTTTACCGGCTGAAAAAAATGGAGCGCGATAACAGGAGCTTCGCTTCGCGTCAGAATGTTGACAAAAAACAAATTCTTAAGAAACAGTTACCATTTCCTTCGCATGTGCTAGTGCGATAAAATAATGAAACCTAAAAATGAAACCTTCATTCTTCAACCTCACGTAGTTATTCATTCTTTATTTTAATTCTTCGTTTTAAATATGATGATTAACCCAATTTCCACGTACAAAATGAATAAGCTCAATGCTAGTACGCAAGCAAATTAAAATTTTGTTACAAGAAACCGCCTTGGTTTGAGTCACTCGCACATTTCATTGTTCGCACATTTGTCCTGAAATATTTACGATTTGTCATAGCAGTATCAAATATATTTATCGTTAGATAGACAAGCTAATTATCGATAGATATCTCAAACACACCTGGAATTGACACGCGAGTCAATATTTTCGATATTACCGTAAGCAAATATGGGAGCATGTCACCATCTTTGCTGGGTGTAGCTTGTACGCAATACGACAGATCAGCGAATGCGTTCAGTTCTAGTTGAAGGTCTAGGGGAGGGACAAAGGTACGCTCGAACTTAAGGTGGACAACTGTAAATGCGAGGGGTAGAAGAAACGTCAACAAAGAACGATCAGCACACCTGCCCATACACGAGGGCTGTTCAAAACTTTCGCGAAACTCTGCCTACAAGCGAGACTAGTTCGCAGATTTTTTTTTTTTAAATAAAATTGTTCTTGCTGTTTTCTTATATTTTTGATCGCTTTAGTAATAGGATATTAAATAAGGTTATTTGAATTTGGTTTAGTCTTTATGTTCGAAATTATTTGAAAAAATTCGTAATTTTTCTTTGATATTTCCATTGTGTCCTCTACTGACATCTCATGTATTTACATTAGGATCTTAAGATTGTCAAGTACATTTTCAGTCGTTCAACGAATATCCTTATGTTATTTTTGCTTCAATTTATCTTCAAACGTAAGAAATTAATAAGATTGTGGTAACTAAATTTCTTTGTAAAGAATTATATGGATTTCCTGCTGCTTGGACTTTCAAATATATTCAATCCAAGAAATACTAACATAATGTGAATAAAATGCTAACTCTTGTACTTTTGTGATTTGCCTGCAATTGAGCTAAAAATAACTTTTAATGTGAAGTTCAACACAATTCTACCATCAACGATTTAACCATTGCTTTAAAATAATATATGGAGCAGAAAATATACTACGAAGAAATGTCATCCGAGGTTAAAAATCAAGAAACTATTGTGAAACACTTTGTATTTTTCGGTCGTTTATGCACCACATGGTTTTTTTTTTTATCCCAGTCTGTCCTAGAGAATTACACTGTTTGTACTGTATTCATTTACAATTATTTATTAGGGGAGAGGGGTCGGCATTACTAAATCTCACCTGATCAATGTGCCTATCGTTGTTATTGTCACTACAGTCCGAAGAGGACGACGAGCCAGCACTACTGCTCTGACTCTGACCGCCAAACGGATCGATGTATAGGTCAGCGGCGCCAGCGGCGGGGGAAGCGGTCAGCATAGAGGGGGACGGTCGACCGTCACGGTGGCGCCCAACGCCCGACCCCACTCCGGACCCACCGTGGCAACACTCCCGGGTGCCAGTTGGCGGGCTGGAGCCCGGGGTCAGCGACTGACCGCCCTCGGCGGGATCCACCACCACCATGGTCAACACACGGAATTTAAATTCCGATTTGAGGGTAATACATCGAGCACAAATTAACCGATTTAACAGATTACGTCGTAACAGCAGGACTGATTCAAGCCAAGATGAACTGTTTCCGTATATAGTCACAAATAGGCGAGCTTATCCTTCGATATTCCACAAAACACACGGCGCACTTTTACAACGATGTGGTGGTCCTGATCAGCCTTAACTGCAGATACTTCCTATTTTTAATTGACCACCGTTTAGAGACCGCGATATCGATTCTGAGCTCCGTTTGTCTGGTCGACAACCCGCGAATGTGACGACGCAGAACTCTCGGCAACGATCGTTCCTAGTGCTCTGTCTCCCTCTCTCTCCTCACGTGATATTTTACCATATACACACATCCACCACGGTGCGCACCAACCGTATAGATGGCGCACGAGTTGAAACACCTGAGAGCTGTGCCGTCAAAAACCAGTTTTCTTTCAACCTCTCTCTCTATCTCACTCACAGGCGAATCACTCAATTTCCCCCCAACTCCCCTGTCTACACACGGTGGACTGTACCACACCACAGTCGCAAAATGTTGTTGAGAGTGACTGACTGACCGACCTAGAAATAAGTAAACAATCACCGGCCGATCCTAATCATCGTTGAAAAACACATCGCAACGTCTCAATAGGTATCGTTATAGCACGAGCTGCTTCATCGGAAGAGAGAGAAAAAAAAAATAATGCAGGTGTTGCTGTTATATTATTCGGCGGCCTGATAAGAGGTGTTCTCGGCTGGTTGGTTCGACTGTGCAGTGGACTGGCAAGGCATCAATGTCCGTTGCGGCCAGGCAACTATAGATATATTTTTTTTTCAAATCTGGGTAAATATCTGTGCGCAGTGAAAATACAGTGGAAAACAACTAACTGCTAGACTTGGTTGCT
Organism: Melogona broelemanni; assembly: GCA_033995665.1. Classification (NCBI taxonomy): domain Eukaryota; kingdom Metazoa; phylum Arthropoda; class Diplopoda; order Chordeumatida; family Chordeumatidae; genus Melogona; species Melogona broelemanni. The sequence goes on from JAUJYS010000456.1 coordinate 9,970, forward strand.
AAGAGCGCGGTTAGATGGGTTGTTGGGCAGGCGATCTGTGGATGCATACAATCGATGGTCTCATGGTCGACACGGCACAGCACAACAAGATGGGAGAGGACAACGCCATTGGTCCGTTAGCTACGAGTTTCCAGGCGGTACTGCGCGGGCGTGGGGTGATGCTGCGTGGCGCGAGCCAGTAATGCACGCGCGGTCGGTCGGCCGGGCGCACATTGCCCCGCCGGGCTGTTTCATGACTTATTATCGGACATGCGTTTCAATTTCGAGTTCTTAAGCATTTTTACCTACAGATCTTCATTGAAACGTACAATGAATGAAAAATTGATTAGTTTTCAACGGGGAAAATTTGATTCGTTTTTACTAATTTATAATTTATTTTTAATTCTGCCTACTGCAAAGTTCTACCTGTAATTATTTATTCTTATTTTTGCATTTGTTTATTTTTTGCTACCATTGTAGTAAATTGCACTAAAGGAAATCTGTACCCCTCGAGATGCTATGATAATGCCCGAGAGGCGCGTTTTCACCAGTACCCCCAGGATCAAATAAACAAAGAGCCTGCGCCGGGAATCGAACCCGAGACCCGCGCATGAAAATCGATTCTCATAACGTTCAACTATTACAATTGTTTCTGTTATCACCATGCCTATCGAGGATCCCAAGAACACCAAAAATATTTTATGGAATCTCTACGCACAACTGAATTAGATGAATTAAAAAAACTACTGAATTTAAAAAAAAAACTCGTTTCAGATCCATCATCAAAATCGACTCCTCCACCTCAATCAATCATCAAAAACACCTCGCCACAATCAAAATCACAACACACCACATTTTTTTCAAAATAACGTACGATCCCATACAGTTCAGTATTCAGTGATCGCCCAGCTTTAGCACAGGCCACGCTGCGCGTGCCAGTAGTAGCAAAAGGCGATCAAAAATCGATAAACATCTTACCGATGCGCGTGCTCGCTCTCTCTCTACTCTAGCTTGCTCCGCTCCATGCCTGGGCTTGATGTTGCACGTGCAGCTGAGAGAGAGTGCTGGATACGAAAGTCGGATAGTGGAGCAGTGGAACAGTCACTGGGGGTGGCTTTGTGAGGGGTGATGGAACGAGGGGACGGTGCAATGTGGCCGGGGATCTGCGACGGACGCGTGTGTGTGTACATTTGTCTGAAGAGAAGAGTTCTGGAGCGAACTCACATCTGATCGTCACGTGCGATCGTGTTCGGATGGCGGGGGAGAGCGGCTAGGTAGCGAAGAGGCACGTGCGGCGAGCGCTCTCCAGGATAGCGGGCAACACAAAGTCAGTGGTAGAGGTGGGGGGTGGGGGTGGACCAATTTCTCATTTCTTTGACGCGCCCTTCACCGTCTTCAGTGCATCGATCTCCCACTGGGACAAAAAAATGGGATTGCGTCGAATCAAACCTTTCAAATTAAACTCTAGTGCCAAAGAACGGGAATAACCATAAAAAATGGAAGAAACATAAAAATATGCTTTACTTTCCCCGTTTGATGTGCACCTTCAGTATAGGTGAAATTAAAATATATACATATATTTATCACTGTAGTGAAATAGCACTGCAGGAGATTTTGTACCCTTCGTGTTGCTATTGCAATATTTGAGGGGCATATTTTCACCAGTACCCCGAGATCGAATAATCGAGAGCCCGCATCGGAGGATCGAACCAAGGCGGTCCTGGGTTCGATCCTCGCCGCATCGCACCACACCGCAGTCGATTGCAATACCGTGCAATACCGAGTTCCCGGGCTGCGTACGAGTCAGTTAATTAACCAGATAAAATGTGTCCCTTTTCAAAAGTTTAGTGGAATGTACAGTCAGCCAAACAAAGTCGGACTGCGTCCAAATCTGGAAATGTGCTCACTTTTGATCCTAGGTGTATTTATGACGTAGTTTTTATTTGTGTATACAATCGATGTAATAGTATGTATGCGATTGCATGCATACATGTACACGATCGCACATGCACTATAACTACTATAAGAACTCGGCGGCAACATACAACAACCATCATTTTATTTATTCAGCGGTTTTCCACTTTAATGTTTGATGTTTGTTTAATTTTAATGTTTGAATTTTAATATTAATTTAAATTTTAAAAAAATAATTTAATTTTAATGTTTTTCTTTAACTTTAATTTTAACTTTCACTTTAATGTTTGCGGCCTAAATAGTTATTTGGGTCACAACGTTGTCAAAAATAGAGCGAATCATAGCAATCTGTTCAATCTGTTTCCGGTGCGCCTTAGTTCAGGAGAGTCTTAATACCTCTACGAAATCCGGATGAACTCTTCGATGAGTGCCTTAACCTGCAACTACGTAATAGCGTGCCTAGAAACTCGATCCAGGCTTTTTACAGTTGGATCTCAATTCCAGCGAATACAACTCTTGCACTCTACACCTTTAACCTCTTTGCTCTTCAACTGCGCAGTTGTTGCACTCTAGCCGAGCTGTCGGCACTGAGTTACCCGGCAACCCGATTCGTCGAAATCTACTAATTGCATTTGGAATCAATCGACCGCAATCAATTTGCAAAAGCGCGAAGGCAAACGCATTTCAAAGTTCATTCATCAGTGAAACGTGTTTAATTAAAACAGAGCACAGCCTAATCAAAGATAGGTATCGTGATGGTTATGCCCTTGACGGCGGGTTTAATTCCCCGACCTGGATCTCTGGAATTTTTCGCGGCGAGAAAAATTCCGTGTCTTCCTTCGGAATTAAAGTAAGGCAGGGAGACTCGAACCTGTACGTTGTCAGGTTTACGTTAGAGAGCCCGACCTAAGTCAGGTTCAATGGCTATGGTCATAGACTACTAAGAGGGTGGTCCCGGGTTCGATTCCCGGCGCAGGTTTTTGTTTATTCGATTCTGTGGTACTGGAATGTGCCCCTCATATATCGCCGCAGCGACGCGAGGGGTACAATAAATAAATGAAAACGTCAAAAGAAACCAGACTCCCAAGGCCAAATTCCAAATTACCAGGTCGTCCCTAATGGGGTCGCCTTGAGACCAATATGTTTTTAAGCCTTTATAAACAGTACAGCTAAAGTCTAATTTATAAAAAGGTACAAAAAAATTCGAACAAGTATTATACATGTTTTCCGAGCAGACGTGTAACCACGCGAAAACCACTGAAACAGCCTGATCCATAAAAAAAATTACAGAAACTTTATCCCAGCTCACAATGCGGAGGACACACGAAAAAGGAGCCACAGAGACACTTAATTGCGAACCAGTATAAATAATTGCAATGTATCAGCGCGATGACAGCCGTAACTTCCTGTGTACAACATCTACACAGACCAAATCGATAACCCAGCATCCTCTGCTGTTGCTTGGAACGGCTCCAAAGTGAGACCAATGTCACGTGTCTAGCCAGGTGTGTTCGAGGGGAGCTGGTATGAGGCCAGACATGAATAGAAAGCGAATGCGCGCGCGCAGATATTATTCCTCAGCAACGGTCACCTTAGGAATAATCCGCTTGAATACGTGTAGTAGCTGAGGTTATGAAGGACCGATAGTAATAGACATAAATTGACCCAATATTGGTGGGTTTGGTGAGAGATGGCAGCTGGTATTCGGTTTGACAATCGGTACTGAATCGAAGTGGCTTGCCGAGTTGTTTGTGTCAGATGAAGCGAGTAGTCTATCCTCCGAAACAACCACTCAACACATAAATAAATTATGATTTTTAAAAATAAGGTATCATGAGTCACTGGCTAACAAAGAAAGTCAAAGCGGAAACAATTTCAAGAAAAAAATTGCTATTCATTTGGCCGACTTTCAGGCCAAGAAGTGAAACTTTCCCGAAACCGTCCATAATTTGAACAATTAATTCCAAAGGTAGCGTGCGAGTGATAAGACATAAACCTTTTTCTCTGGCCATCAGCCAAATAGATATTTTTTTCGGAAAAATGTCGACACATTCACTCACCGTATGCCCTGGCATCGGCCACATCCGAAAAGTTATCAATCTAACTTGTCTCCTCGCAAATTTAACGGCAATGATAGCTTATACCGCTGTCGGGGATCCTAAGCCGACTTGGCTTAATCTAGGTGCGTTGGGACTTTCAGTCGCTCGGCACCCCGCTCAGCGTGGTAAACCGTCTGCTGACTAGGCTGTTGTATGCAGCGCATAGTCCGAACACGATTTTCAGATTCTAAGTTAAAGTTCTCCAAATCTATGCCTTGTCACTTAAAATAAAGGCAGACGAATAAATTTGACGACATTGACGATATGATCGGGCAGACGATTAATCGATTTAGCAGTCGAGCGGTGAAGCCGTGACCTCCGATAAAAAGGCTACAGACTCCGATAATTTATCGCTGTAATTATTTTTTCTTTTGTTGAGAGCGTTTTAGTCAAAAGATCGGGTTTTTGTTTCTTTTATAATTGACATATTGAATGTGTCGAACTATCGGATTATATTTTATTGATTTATTTCATTTAAAAAGTATTTTTAAATCACGTTTTTAATTATTCAAATCACAAACCCCAGATATGGATCAAAATCTGAACGAAGAATATACAGTTAACATCAGTGACGCTTGCGTAAATAATATGTCATGATGAGATTTCACCACGTCCAAAATTACACTCTCCGACAATCGCAGAGAAATGGCAAGGTAGATTAGTTTTGGAATGCATGGATTTCATAACGTTGCTCAACCAATTAGTGCACTCTCAAGCACTATTAAAAAAAGCTAAGTCGACTTAGCTTTAAAAAAAAATCGACTTAGCTTTTTGACGCGTGACAGGGGTATAACGTTAGACAGACAGCATGCGCACAGCACTACGTAACCAGTGACGTCACTCTTTCCAAATAAAAGTGAAGTCCATCTCACGTGGAACGATACCACGTGTCAAAAAAAAAATATTTTTACTTTCATAATGACGTGTTCATTGGATCGATTTTCTCTGACTGGGAATAAGGCTTCGCTCCGCATCGAAAAACGCAGGGTCCGAAGTTGAAAAGTGAAGGGGGGAATGAGGGGATTTCGCCGCAGGCAAGTTACTTCAAACAGGTAAACACAGTCCGTTTTGAAAGATGCAATGCGAAGGAACAGAAACCATTTTTGGCCATTCTCTCCGCACTTTCTTTGTTACCGCTGCGCGTTTCGGTGGCTCAGATTTCGAGTTTGGTAAGCGTGCGCACCACCTGCCCGCAGGTGATTGAAAACCGGTTGGTGGTTTCTAGTGGCGGTGGGGGAGCGCATGAGCGTTACCGTTTTTGTCTCCGCAAAACTCCTGTCATCCACTTTCACAGATGAATCGAGATGACGTACCAGTATGAGTAAGAAAATTCGAGGATGACTGGCCTACTGTGGCCCACTAGCGATCCAACCGTTGGGGTTACTATTTAGCGTATAATGAGCCACTACCGCGGTGACGAATGTAGTTGCCGTTAATTTACACGTACAAGCGAAAATGTGCGCACTTTGGTGATCGAAGGTAATGTACATAAATTCAAGGATATCATGAGACTGACGCAATCAGTATTTTTTTTGGCGTTTTAATTGTATTACAACGTTATTCTTCCTGTCAAAGTCCCTTCAGGTAATTTTAATGATGCCAATAACTTTGATAATGCCAAATGGACATTTGCGTAAAAAGCGAAAAGAACATATGCCGATTTGCGGTCACAGATCAAAATGTTTAGCAATTTCTGTTTGATGCTGTAAATTGTTCCGCTGGCGACACACTTTGGAAAATTGTACTATTAGAAAGTTGAAAGTTAGGGCAAAAGGAACCCTGAACACAAAAAAAACCTCCGTTCCAATAACTCAAAAAAAAAAAAAAAAGAAACTAAACCGTTCCTAAAGTTCCTTCCTAGAAAAAGAAACCTAAGCGTTCCACAAAAAAAAAGAACCAGTTCCTAGGAAACGGAACGTTTCCGTTCCGTTTCAACCCCAACACTGGACTCGCTAACCACTACGCCACACGGCATCTCAACAATACCATCATGATCACACTCCGTGGGCAATGCGTCCTCGATCGTTAGGCAAGCATCAATTCGGGAGAAACTAGATTTCACACGTTGTCACGCCGAGTGCAATGAAGTTTACTACTAACGACGGGTGCAACCACCTCAACACGGCGGTCAATAGGCGCTTCTCTACACCCCGACCACTCTGATCTTCGCCGAGCATAATTTCTCACGCGTGTTCAATAGCGAATGATCCCAGGCTTTCCAACTTCCAAAACGAAAGCTATTCACAACCATAATCACAAACAAAAATCCTTCGGACACGTACACAATAGTTGACCTCTTCCGTAATGGCGCCTCCACCAAATCTCGAGCAGCAAGCAATAGGTCACACGCCGCCACCACCAACAAGGGAATAATAACGAAAAACGATTCACTAGCTGAATCAACATCGTGCGTTATCGCAGCGGTTAAGGAACGCTAATCGCCGTGGATAATCTATCTCATCCAGCCACCCTTAAAACCACAAAACGCTTTCCGCCCGTCACCTTTCATGCCAGAACAACACCCGTTTTCTTCGTATCAGAATTGTCGAACGTCTTCCACATAGGAGCGCGTGCGTCTTTACAGGTGCTTCATTGCGGATTGTATCTGACGATGACACTGAGAATATGAACGCAACTCAATTTCGAAGGCATTTGGAATTCTGTACAATGAAAAATGATCTCTGAGCATTGTAATTTCTTGTGCGGCGGGGGTGGCCGATGGTAGTTACATCCGATAGTCACTTTTTATTACTCGAACGCTTCCTCATCATTAAAAGCTGCTCTCGAAAAGCAAAGATCAACCAGTTGGCCGACCCCCAAATCACGATACAAGACTGAAATCTATACAAACACCTCTGCGTACAAACGCTTCTAACCGTGTGTATATTTCCTTGCTGGCGTGAGAAATTGGCAATATCCGTACAGCAGCGAAGGAAATTTGGCGTCCCGAAACAATATAACCAAATCCATGGGCGAATCAGAAATTATTTGTTACTTTTTTTCATTTTGACGGTCACAGTCGTGAATATCACTAACATCGGGTCTTATTTTCGCCAATGTCCGTGAACCGAATAAACAAGGAGATGTGCCGGGAATTGAACACAGGACCGACGCACCACAATCGCTAACAAAATAAACTGGGATACGAATAGTCGTACTGGAAAATCTAACTTGGAAAACAACTTACTTGGAAAAACTTACAAAAGTCTTAGGTCTCAAGTTCTTGCCAGAAATAGTAAAATATATCGTTTCCGTAAAATTAAAAAAAAAAAAAACTTCTGGTAGGTCTCCATACGTCAAGTCCAACTTTCTTTATAACCGGATACGGTTTGCCGTCGGCTATATACGACTGACAGGTTCGCCTATATCAATCGCCATCCGAATGACGTCATAGCTGTCGGCTCGTGAAGAGCGAGAATCAAATGAATTACGGTAACGACTTGGTGATTGGGAGCAAATGTGAGGTTGGACGCAGAACTCAGAAAGAAACCGGATAAAGTAGTGAAAGCGGATTCGGAAAAAGGACAATCTGGAGCGCGGTAGCCTGTGGGTATATCCTCGTGAGACCACAGTGAACATCGGGAAAATTTCATAACTTTTACAATTATAATGTGTACCGGCAAGCAGCCCTGGAGAAACCGATGAAGGGGATCAAACGACCAGTCAAGGACAAAGATGTCCTATTTTTGCCACTACTACCATTATTACTGCTACTGTACTACCGTATTTGAAATTCCTTCTAGGTGGTCACCCGGAAATTTGGCCTAGCTAAGGCTTTTGACCCAAGTAGGGGTTTGTTACGTATACTCGAGTATATCTGACAACGTACAGGCACGGATCTCACAGCTTTACTTCCATTCCGAAGGCAGGCGTGTGTAAGAATTTATCCCGACCTGAAAAATTCGGGAGGACTCGGTCGAACACGCAAACCACTATGCCACACGGCACCTCTGTATACGCGGCCTTATTTTATAATTTAATTATTATTTTTTTTTAATAAAATCACGATTGTTATCACTGTACAGGATGTAATACTGCAGGACATTTTACACCCCTCTAAATGCATAAAAGCATTTATGGAAGGGTCTCGGGAGGGGTAAAACGAGATCCGGGACCAGTGGAGATTTAGCGAAGCCATAGAATTTGGGCACATACACCCTCCCCCCCCTCAGAATTTGGCGGGGTGCACCAGTGGGCCACTTGGCCGGCCGGCTGCAGCTCAAGCATACCTATTCGTTCGTACAAACAAGGATATCGCGTTAAAACGGGAAACGCCAACGCGGTTTTTTTTTTCCACCCCGACCCACTTTCTTTACGTTCGCGTGAGGTTTTCGGACAGGGAAATGGGAGGGGGGCGTCGTCAAAAAATAAAACAGGATATAGGATGCGCGCACGAATATCGCAGATTGTGTAATCTGTGTACGGACGAGCTCTGTTTGGCGGGTTTATCTAAAATTAACACTTTTTTTTAGTTCCTGCCGGATATTGCAGCTTTGCCTACTCTAAACATGGTCTCTGCGAGCGAATGTAATGAAAAGGAAATTGCGTCTCGGTACCGAGTTTCCTTCCAAGAGTACATCGAAAGTTACGGAAGCTCTGAGACTATGAACGCAATTTAATTTAAAGCTATTTTGAGCGAAACTTAATAACGTTTTTATTTGATGAAAAGTGTCAATGACTCGGAAGTATATCATCCAGTTGGTGTATCCTTCACGGCTAATATGTAAACGACACATTTAAAGATGCATATTGCCACCTGCCGGAAAAGCACGTAACAAAATGGCTTCGTTTTTCGGCGTCTCACCTTTTCGGCAAGATCGCAGGGTCTACCAAAGATTCATACCTAGGTATGGATCTTTAACGTGAACCTGACACCGTACAGGCACGGGTGTTCGGTTTTATTTACGCTTCGAAGGAAATGTACGAATTTGTATAACCAAAAAATTCGGAAAGTCTCTGTCGGGAATTGAACCCTCGATCTCAGGTGAAACAATCAGTCGCGCTAACCACTACACCACACAAGACAGTTGACCCTAAGTGTCAGATATAAAATAAACCGTCGACGAAAAAGGTTTGCGCTACTTAAATCCACATAAATTATTAATCCGACAGTTAGCTCGCTTGATGGCGCGCTCGACATATAACATCCACTGCCGGTTTACAAAAAAAAAACACCATGACAGAAATGCGATCTCCAGAACTGTCAGGCACACGAAATATCAAATCGATCGCTATGAGCGAGCACGTCAAAGAGAACCGTGAGGCCACCATCATAAAATAATAATAATAGCATTCGCAAGGTTTTGATCCCCCTGTGACTTTTCGATCAATTCAGGGGAGGTGGGACACATAGGCAGTGTGGTTCGGTCACTGACTCCAGTGGCTGGCAACACACGAAACCGGGATATCCTCGGTGAATTTCCCCCCGTCACAGCCATACGCAGGATATCGAATGGCGCACGGGAACACTTATTACCGATGCAGCATGGTATGCACACACGGAAGCATGAAAAGATTTATCAAGGCACGCGACGATAATATTGGTGGTGATTGATCGGTTGCACGGTGGATGACGACTGGAAAGATCTACTGTATGTAGATGAATGGCCGCTAGTCGACGTTGCTTTCACGTGGAGTCCACGTGAACTTTGCGCCACCTATCGGAATAATTTTGCATGGTCAAGATTCGTAATCGTGTAATTCCAATTGGGATATTCCACACCGTAGAGGAAATAGCCAAACAGTTCGCAAAATCAAGTCATTCATTTCTACATTAGTAGAGGAAATGATGAAACACAGCAATTTTTAGCGAGCTAAGCTTGAATGAAACGGATAAACGATGCTCATATTAAAAGCGCATTTCGACTGTTTTAATTGTTTAATATTAACTGTTGCTAAGGGTGAGGGGGGCTTGCCAACGCTTTTCCATCAAAAATATCTCCCAGAATGCGATCTGAACATTCTGCCCAGGCTTGCTCTCTATATAAGGATCACTTACGTGAAGCCGACATCGTACGGAAAAGGCTCCTCAAAAGAAACATTGAACTTAAATACTAACGCAAAAAAAAAAAAATTAAATTTGTCACAAATAATTTGCCAAGAATCGATGACAGAATCGATTGCTCGATGAATCGATTGTTGACAAAATGGAACGATGGTCGAGGAGTCGTGCCTGTTTGCCGTCCACAAGGGGCAGCCATGATTTTTGTATCGATCCAAGCGTCGCCATCACTGTCGACGACGTAAGCTGATGGAGAAGGAAGGTGAGTGGGTGACGGGAGTGGGGGAGGAGATTGGTTAATGTGAGGGGAGTGAAAACCAAACGTAACAATCGGGATGGAGGAAAATGGAAGGGGAAGGTGAGCAAGGCGAGGGAAATAGAAAAACCACATTAATCGACCACTTGGAACGGAGAGATAAGGATAGTGGGGGGAGAAACGTGGGGTAAATACATTTTATGTCATCTCTCTCGATTACTCTCACTCACTCTCACGGGTTTTTGCACCAGCATCATTACAATGTAACCAGATAGGCGATTCATCCGCTTTCACGTATTCCATTTTTAGTTGGTAATTTTTTTAGAAAATGAGACGAATATCAAGCACCGGACACCGTGACAGACGGAATAGAATTAAAATGTGGACGGAAATAGAAATTAAAAATTTGTGTAGCAAAAATAATATTTAAAATTAAGAGTAAAATAGGTTTTTAGTGCATGTGTTAAGAGCTGGGTTTGGCGTCATGATACGGAGGGAGACCAATAACTTTAAAATGTAATTAGCAGTATTTGATTTTCATTAAAATTTATTTTCTTTCGAAGCCAACCAAGAGTTACACAGTTAGACAGTGTCCGACAGCACAACTTGCTTGATCCAATCGTGTTTTTTCTAATATAGTCGCGTTTCACTTTTAACATCGCATTCAAGAAAGTTGCCGGGTGCATTTCAATTTATAAATACAGATCTGTACCATTGACCATTCCCTCAATTTATAGTACGTACCGATGGCTCAGTGGGTATGGCGACATCCTACGAAGCCGACGGTCCCGGGTTCGATTTCCGGCGCAGGCTTTCGTTTATTCGTTAGCCTGGGGTACTTGGCGTCACCCCTGAGCTTCCATTAGGGAGTCCAGAGCTTAGGGGTGGATCCTGGAGTCTGGTTATACCAGCTGTCATTCCCATCCCTTCCCTTCCCTGCCCCTCACATATCTCCATAGAGACACGAGGGTGCAGTAATCCTATAGTGCACTAGCCACTACGGTGATTTATATTTTTTTAAAATTCGTTATCCTGGGGTAGTACTGGTGAATGTGTGTCCTTCATCCTTTGCCACAGCAACACGAGGGGTACAAAAATATCTTATAGTGCTTATAGTGCACTACGGTGAGGGCAATTTACTCTTTTAAAAAATAAAAAAGTAGAGAATATTTTCTAGTCCATATTTATAATTGCCTTCTTGAAACGTCGATATCTCTTTAATGTTTTTTTTTAATTTGTCGTTTGTAGGCCATGACTCCAGGCATGGTGATCAGTTCGGATACCATCAAAGCGTTTGACCGCGACCAGCCCGGTCCATTCAGCACTGTCCAGTACAGCGTAGAGCCGGGACCATCCTCGGTGAGTCGCACACACATTTTTATTGTTTTTTTTGGGGGTGGAGGGGGACATTTCTTGTGTTGGGTTCGTTCTTTTGAAAAGGAACCAGTTCCAGTTCCCGTTCCTGTGATGAAAAAGGAACCAGTTACCGTTGATGTTCCACAAAAATTAAATGGATCCTAGGGGCTCCTAAGTTCCTCGAAAATGGAACCAGTTCCTATAACGGAACTTTTCCGTTCCGTTCCTACCCAACACTGGGTCTGGTATCCTGGATTTACAAAACTTTAAGTCGAATACGTTGGTTTCTTAACGGTTAAGTAAAACTGCTCGTGAGAAATATCACAGGACAACCATACTAACATAAGAAAGAACTATAGCGATGGAAGTGTCTTCGACCAGTGAAGAACGAAAAAACAGCAACTTCTGTGATAATGGTTTATTTTATCATAGATTTTTTAAATTACAAATCACGGTGGTATGAGTTGCAAATAATTTCATACAACTCATACCACCGTGATTTGTAATTAAAAAAAATCTATGATAAAAAAAACCATTTTCACAGAAGTTGCTGTTTTTTCGTTCTTCACTGGTCGAAGACACTTCCATCGTTATAGTTTAAATTGTCGCAGAATTTCCTTAATTTTTCTATTTTTCTATTTTTTTTTAATTTTTCCATCGTCATGGCGAATATTGCGAATAGTTTCAAAAACCAGCTAGCTTGCTAGTTCAGTCGGTAATGATTCCGACTGCGGTGCGGACGATCCCGGGTTCGATTCTCGGCAGAGGCAATGTTGGCAAATAAGGACTTTGTAATACCCTATTTGAAAACGATTGTCTTTAGTCCGCCAACTGCAGTTGCTGGTGGCGCTCCACAGAGGGCGTTTACAGCATCGACGTGCTCGCACGATTCGAGAGTATCCAGTGGCTGTCAATAGATGGCGCGCGAAAGTGCAATACTGCCGTGTCTGGCCACACTATAGTGAAAGCTGTATCTGTTGCCAAATAGTTGTTCAACTCTGCACGCATTTGTGGCCAAACTCGCTATAATCTCACTGTTCTCCAAATCCCTTAATCCAGAGGAGACCGAGCGATCCAGGGACTTTGGGGTCCTCGCCATTGATGGTCTGATTAATTTATCCTGCCCTCGCGAGTCGGATTAGTGAAAATTGCTTTTTAAATCGCCCTCAGACAAAGTCAATTATACGGTTCACAGGCTCGTTCAACGTGAGCCTATCTCGCGTGCACATTGCAAACTCGAATATTTCAATTATAATTCCAATTATCTTTAACAATTCCTATTTATCTTTAATATGCAGCACAAATTCGTTAAACAAATTATTGCAGTTCCTTAGCATCAATCGCGAAATTATCCTATAAAGTAAGCCTAGCGAAATACGTCTATAAGACCTACTAAAAATAGTATTTCCTCTGGTTATTCAACGCAAAATATATTTTTAAATGTCTTGGCGAAATTTTGACCGATTCTTCTGAAATTTGGCTTGTACGTGTGTTCCAAATCAATATTTAATTATCATATATATACTGAGTATATGGTACGAACCGATGGCTCAGCGGGTTTGGAGACATTCTACGAAGCCAACGGTCCCGGGTTCGATTCCCGGCGCAGGCTTTCGTTTATTCGTTAGCCTGGGGTACTGG
>JAUJYS010000457.1:0-23213 GCA_033995665.1 Melogona broelemanni
CATCTCCATAGAGACATGAGGGTGCAGTAATCCTGTAGTGCATTAGGCGCTACGGTGATTTAAAAAAAAAAAAAAATAATAATAATACGTGTGCATGGTACAATTCTCAAACTCGGAAAGTGCGACGGCCCCGAGTTCGATTCCCGCCGCCGACGCTGTTTTTTATTCATTGTATCGTTGTTGAATGTCAGCATTTTTTTTTTAAATATCTCTTATTGAGAATTACTTCATTGGTCTAATTTGACAGTCTCAATTTCACGAGCAAATTATTTTCCCCGTCCTCGACTCAGAAACTTAATTCGCAGACAAGATTTACAGTCAGTCGGCAGTTACGAAAATTTTTCTCGTGGTTCACCCCCGCAAACGATACTGATGGGATTATACACATCTGGCTGGAACACCCCACCCTCTCATTCCCACCCACCACGCACAACAATGTTTGTCGTTATGACGTCTGCGTTTTGTCTCACTCTCACATACACACATACACACACATACACGTCGACTCGTGTTTCGGGGCCTCGAGTTTTGATCTGGGGCCAGTTGGGAATTAGGAGAGAGAGAGAGAGAGAGAGAGAGAGAGAGCGACGCACGCGCGCCTGCGAATAAAGCGACGACACAGTTGCCGAGCGGAGGTGGTAGTGATGGGGAGGAGAGCGCTCTCTCGGAGCTCCTCTCTCTGCACGTGAACAGCGGGCACGAGCCGCATGCCTATGAGACATCGGAGCGACTTGGGACCGAGTCGTCCTCCATATCGAAAAATGTTCTCCGGGTCCTCTCGCCGAAAACCAAGCCGCGCGCGGTCTGGCGTTCGCGTTCCGCAAACGGAATCCGGATTTGTTGACGCGACCGTATACAAATTCGGCAGATCCATCCAAGAAACCACGTCTAAACTTTGGTCGGGGATCGTATTTGAAACGGTATAGGCACAAACGTAAAATTGGTGCTGTTAATGACTTTTGCGTGACCCTGTATTTGGTTATAATAAGCACTACGTAAAGCTCCCCAGGAAAGGCTTTCCTGTACGGCACTGGTGCCATTCTATTTAACGCCTTTCGGGCTGACGGTTTTTTTTTACCCGATAATCCCCATTGCCCGGTAATGATAATTAAAAATAGTGAATAAAATACTTGTATATAAACGACAATCTAAAAACATATTTCAGCAAAAACGTAGGCATAAACGTCTAAAAGAATGGGCATCAATACGAGATCGGGAAATCGAAGCAAAACAGCAAACGTTTGCAATACCGACAATCGGCACGACGAGCGGCACTTACTTACTTCAATCGCAATATTCAAATAACTTAACTAAAAATATTAACAACATTACATCCAATAATTACAGAACAACCATAGATCCATATTCAGTAGAACATAACGAGTAACACTATTCTTGCAGAATTATTTCTTTTATATTTCTTTTATAAATTCACCGTAGCGCCTAGTGCACTACAGGAATACTGTACCCTCGTGTCTGAATTATGAAAGTCGTAATTATATTACCTGTATCAGGAACAGGGATGATCGAAATACAATCTAAACTAAAGTGTATGTAGGCGATCGCAGTCTATACATTCATTAAGTGCGCCTATCCAAAACTATATCATTTTATACAAAACCTTAATTTTAAAGCTCAACTAATCTCAAACACAAATTTATTTTAAAAATAAAATAAAATGATAAAATATGGAGCAATTCATGGCGAATAATACCCGGAACAGAAACATAATGAAAATCCCAAAATGACTTCCACATGACCTCGCCAACGCAAATTCGGCGACTCAAAGTGTAATGCTTTCTATGTGGGAGGCTGACAGACTGACTACAGTAAACCCAGGACAGACTGGGGGTATACAGGTAGACGACTGGAGTGGGCGACACTCCTAATGCAGGGCATATTAGATTAGACTTTCCCAAAATATAAAAAAATGTTATAATTAAGGCCCAAACTTGTAGTCATTCGTGGTTGATTTGTAACCAATTTTCATGTTCAGAATAAAGTCGCCCGACAATCATTATTTACCGAACGATATTGTATGAAAGATAGGGACAAGATGACGGTAGTTGTATGCGAACGACACGTGCCACCAAAGATGTAGTCTAGCACGTATACACCGGTTGTCAGAAATGGAAGGTGGTGGTGGTTGCTGTGTGGGATATATGTATGAAAGGTGGCGCATAGGGAGGACTCCATATGAAGAGGGGGAGGGGGGAATGGATCCAGGGGGCGGTTAGGAGAAGAGAGGGAAAGAGAGACGAGACCAAGTTAGAGAAATGGCCCGCCAGAGAATCGAGGAAAACCCCAAAGACACGCAACGAATATTGGAAGATGGCTTTTCGCATTTGAATATGCCTTCGAGGCCAAGTGTGATCGAAAGCATTAAATATTGGACTGCAGGGGAAAGGAAAAAGAGGAGGGGGGAAATAAGGGAGAGTCGTCGGATCTACGTGTTATGTACAGTCGGGGATGCGGTGGATTTTTCGAAAGAGCCAGAGGGGGGATGCGAGGTGACTGAAGGAGTTTTGAGGGGTGGTTGAGTGGCTGACTGGTGGTTATATGTGAAAATATGACACAGGGGGTAGGGTGCCGGTAAAAGGGGGTGCGATGGCACGGTGTTGAAAATGGTCTGCATATATATATGCGAGGATCGTAATAGGCAACACAGATATTATGTATATTATTATTATTGGGAGGATTGGGGAGAGAAATGGTCTGGCGAAAAGCAATCGATCCGAATATGGGCATGTGTAAATATTCCCTACATCGACGCATAATGTATATATTATTCCCTACGGAGAGCGGTGACCTCGGCTATGGGGGCGTAGATGGTCATCTTTTTGGTTATGGGTAGCCGAGTGGGAAAATGACATTGAACTGTAATTGTTAGCTTGTGTTTTGAAAACGATTAAAACGAACGAATTTTTCTCAAATTCGGTCTAATGTTTTATTATGTTCTAGACTACATTGAAAGATTGTTCAAATCTATCGCCACCATTTATTTAATTTTCTCTCAAATTAAACGTTAACGACGTGCAACGTGTCAACCGGTTGGTTTAGTTGTTACATTGAATTTGATAGCGTGGCCAAAAAATGTAACCATCAAACAATATGCCATGTATCATTGAAACATGCATTACTCGTAATTGGAATCTAATTTGAATTATGAGAAAAGTTCCCAAAACAAATTTCAGTACCTCAAGAGAAAAATAATTTCATAGATCATTTTTAATTTCCAATCACTGTAGTGAAAATCACTACAAAAGATGATGTACCCTTCATGTTGCTAATGCAATAGATGAACAAGGAATTTAATAAGTTTTCAATTCAAAAATGCTAATTCAACCGAATCTGGTTTTTAAGCATATTTAATTTGAAACATACATTTTTTTTTACTAATTTGAAACATACGTATAAAACAATTGAAAAAATACAAATAAAATCATAAAGTACATAATCGTACGAAATTGAATTTGAGTTGACGCCGAAATGCGGCAACATTCGATCAAAAATACATTTCAATCATTCGTCGGCTTACGCGAAAAGTTTCCATTCCGTATGACCCTCACCACCTTTCTACATTATACGAGGCAACGGTTTCCATATTGCTATTTGACATTCACAACCCAACCGAAACACACACACACACAAATCGTATTGTAGTATAGAAAGGACGCGCATGTTGATGCGACCATCCGATTGGAACCACGGTAACCACCCGCTTCCACGACAAGATGCCATAGTCCCACGCGGTTCCATGTTTCCGGATAGCCGGCCCGCCACGCCCGGCCAAAATTATATGCACGTGCCATTCGCTCACCCCCACCCCCTCCCCTTTCCAGCATCTCCCCCACGAGACCCGCCGCATAGAAGGCACATATGATTGAGTGCCATCGAATACTGCGGAGGTTTTACGTCGGGCGTCGTTGAGGGAATTTGGCGGGAAACGGGGCGAACGGTGCGCCGCCGCCACTGGATCAACTCGACGCCGGCATGGCAAAACGCAATTTATGCAAGGACCGTGGGAGCATACTGATGGCCCTTGTCTTATCGACCAGACGCTGGGGACAAGCTGGTTGTCCGTGCATTTCAAAGTTGTACTCCGGAGAACCCGGGTGGACACCCCACCGTACTACGTCCGGATCACATGCACTGTGGCTCACATAGATTTAAACTGTTTGTCAATTTCGCAGAAAACTTCTTTTTGAATTACAACTTGTATACCACCGGCAAGCAGCCGCGTAGGAGCCCCTTGGAAAATGATTGGTGGGAGTGGGATTCGAACCCAGGTTCACTTTGGTGGGCATGATTGTCAGCGTGATGACGTCACTCTCCCGTTAGATACAGAAAATGATATTAACTCGGATGAATGAAAACGATTGAAAGAACGCTTGAAGCGTAATTTTTTTATCAAATTTCCTTATACCAAGAAATGAATCGAGAAATTCACATAAATAAAACCCTTAATAAATGAACCAGTATCAAGAAATCACAAAAATGAAAAAAACTATTTTGTTCATAATTTTCCCTAACTTTTCCTATTTTTAGACGATTCAATAATCCTGACTTTCCCTAACCAAAATTACTTTCCATGTGGGTATGAACTCAGGACGTTACTGGTCACTGATTTAAATTATTGTTTTACTTCTTCGCTTCGTCAACAAACAAATCTTAAAGAAGTTTTTGCTTTTTTTTTTTTGCTTTTGTTACTTTGTCGTATGCTTCATCATTCATTCAATTAAGGATTTTACAAAACTAAAAGGACTCTTTCAGAAACACGAGCTCAGGATTCAGGTGGATTTCGAGGAGAACGACATCCGTTCAGCCATCGTTGAAAACTTGGAATGCCTCTCCTGTGGCCCGAGTACACGTGCAATCGAAATGTCGATTTCTATTATGATGAGAAAGAGTAGCGAAAATTATGATAACTGCAAGAGATCCACCGCGAGCCGAGGAACTCTGGTCAAAACCGATGTCGCCCATACTCACTATCAGATAAAATCAGGAATAGTCGTCACTGAATTCGCAGTTACTGAGATTCGATTAACCTGGCCCAACAAAACACAACGTTCATCAAAATTAGCATTTTTAAATATTATTTCCAATCACTGCAGTACAATCGCTCGTGTTGCTTGTTGAATAAACGAGAGCCTGCAACGGGACTCGAACTTGGGACCGCCGCACAACAGTCGGTGGCAATACCGCCTGCGCTATGACGAGTCGTTGAAAACAACTACCCATAAATAGGCGATTACAGCGCCGCCTTGAGATAACACACCCGGAATACAATATCTATCATGTCCCTAATAAAATATTAAGTATCTAAGTTTGGCGATAGCAGCGTCATCTAGGGATAGCCCGATTAGCCAATACGACTGCAACCAACAAAAATAGTTCACGTACCAAAAATGAGTTCCTGCCAAAATGCAAAAGTGTTTGAACTTGCAAAATCGAATTTGTGCATGCAAATACGTACGTGTGTATCCCCCACCCAACAAACTAAATTTGCCTCCGAAAATGGATAACTACGAAATATACATGACACAATTTGCATAGATATTTGAATGGAAGGCGAGAGAATTTTTTTTTTTTTTTTTTTGAATTGACTGGGAAGGGGCGGGCTAGTCGCAGAAATAAAAGTGAGAATATCAAACGAAAACAGAAATTGAAAAGTAATCTTCCTTCCTGGAACGACCAACAACGAATAAGTACGTACGTTCACAGCGCCACCTCTAATGACCTTTATTGACCTCTAGTCATAACAACATCGAACCTTCGAGATCGCACACTATCCTGTAATATAGATCGCGCTGTCGAAAGCAAAACGAAACCTCTATAGCATCCTATAATTTATTGAGCACATTTATCAGGTAATAAAGAACATTACTTTCGAGAGAGCAGGTATTGGAAAAGTCAATGTCTAAATGCATTTCGCTCAAGCACTCTTGAGCAGAATATGCTTGGGCATTACGACAAGGGTGTCTGGACGACTGCCCATCAAGCGATCTAACCATACATTTCTTTGGTCGGCGCTGCACAAGGTTGGCGCGCGGTGCAGGGATGCTCGGACCCAAAATGGCAACATTCCGGCGAAACTGCGTGCAGAAGTGGACGCGTCGCAAACAATTCGCGACGTAGGCCGAAAAAAATAAACATTTACTGTTTATTTGTCTGCCTCCGGACGTCTGGACTCGACCGTCAACATAATTTTGGCGAAAATCAGTTCGCAATAACTCAAGAGGGTCGCTCTCGTACCAACGTCACTGCACATCCTCACCAGTCACAGCGATATCCAAAAAATACTGCGCGGGGGACATTTAGCAAGTCGCGAAAATGAAAATGGTCGAAGACATTTCGGCAACATGGCCATTTCATTCTACAAAAAATATAACCCCAAAGTGTGAAATTTACTAATTTTAATTAATTAATTAAGACTCATTATTTTCAAACGGATTTGTAGCAGAATTTCAAAATAGATAATTTATTGAATATTTGCGAACCAATTCGACGCCAGCTACATGTATTGCATAATTATACTGAATTCGTACTATTTATTCAAAGTCTGTACTAAGTGTACTAACTGACTATTAGAATTCGCTCACAAACGTCATCTGGTGGAGACCGTGGAGTCTGGCACAATAAAATGTGAATAAATGCGAAAAAATGTGAAGAAAAAGGAAAAAGGCTGTGCTGGACGCTACTATTTACCCATCGAAAGCGGGTAGGCAACTTACCACACTGTCCTATGCTCAGTAGCTCACACAACTATAACGACATCAAACGGCAAATTCATGCAACTAGTAGAATGTGAACAAACGCACATACTTATTATCAGTATATATTTTTACGGTCGCCTCAGGTAGGTTTAGTGTTTACGCCGCCAGAGGTACAACCAAAAGGGAAAAAAACAGGACTCCTAGGAGGGTAGAGCGTGAGTCTTCTTCGTTTCCTCTCGCGCGCACTCGCAAAAAAATATATTACATGTCTATTCACGACAGTCTCTCTCATAGACCGGAGGAACGAGGGAGAGAGAGAAGGCAACGGTGAAGTGGTGGAAGAGGACGGGGGAAATGTGAAGTGGGTAGAAATAATTACCCGATGAATTATGGACAAGCTGATGAAGTTGTCAGTGTCGCGCGGGAGTGGCGGCCGCAGTAAATCGCGCAGCGTCGTAACGCGGACGGTGGATGACCAGGTGGGGCACCAGCCCAGGGTACAGTTGATTGTCAGTTTATTTTTAAGATACCGGTTTCCTAAGCAAAAGGATGGGTTGGTTTCTCATTACGCAATCAACGTTACAAAATAGGAGGAACTTATAAATTTAAAACATTTATTTTTATTTAAGTTTCCAACACTTTTCAAAATTCTTCCAAAAGCATTTTTAAACGTCTTTTATGATTCAAGCGCAATCTTCTTAAAGAGAAACAACATATGTAAAACGTTGAATTTAGGATGCCGGCAGAAAACCGCAAGTTAATCACAATAAAAAAATTAAATACGCTTTTCTAATAAAATATACTTTAAACATAAAATTGGCAACATCTCTTCAAGAACCGTATAGTACCAACTCTGCTGTCCTATCGTAAAATTAATATTTCACAAATTTTTTGGAAGGTATTTGTATTTTACGATGCTGCAGTATCTGGATAACTGTTGCCCGAACGAAGTAATTAAAACAAGCTCAAAAATAAGTCGTCCTGTCGTCTCACAAGATGAGAGACTACTGAACACCTTAAAAAGGTAAAGCCTATCGAAAATGTGTCCAGGGCGCACCACCATGTTCGTTGGTAAGCCGCGGGCACTACAGCGAACGGACGCGGTAGCTCTCTCGACGGCGAGAGAACATGCGCCAGCCCAGTTACCGTGTCGAACGCTTTACCATCATTCTAGTGAAGTTGTCTCTCCCTCTCTCCCCGTGGTTGAAGCTCGTCAGTGACGGCCGCTTGCCACATGAGATATACGATGACGCGTATCGGGGGCTGACATGACATCAACACGGCTTCCACACCGAAGTCACGTGCGCAACAAATGTCACGAATCCACGGCGCATCCGATCGCTGATTTAAGTCAATGCGGCAAACGTCTTAATTGAAAAAAGTCTGTGGGACTAACTCGCCTCGACACTAGATGGCGCAAACACAGTTGGCCCGAGACCAATCCACCGTATTCCTATTTTTCAATTATCACCGCATGGGAGCGCTTCATCAAACGCCCAACCAACTGGCCCATGCGTTTTGCTGGAAGGTAACCTGAGGGACGCATAAACCTCTGGTTTTCCTAACTACACGGTTTGACCAAAATATCGACACTAAATTGATATTACCATATTTGGGGCGTGAAAATCAGTCATCGAGACTGATCATCTTTGTTTTTGGAAATTGTGAAAACTTTACGTCAAACAATAACGCCTCAAAAATGGCAATAATAACTCAACAATAACTCGTAAAAATTCAGCAGGTAATCAAAATTTTGCGCATGCATCGTCCCTGAACAAAATTATTGTACAGGGATTGTTCGCGCTTCGCAAACGCTTTTATAATATTACGTGCAACAAGTACGGAAACAACGATATCGAATCATGCCGGCGCATGCGCAGACAGTCACAATAACAATGGACCGTTATAATGCAATCGGGGAGGGGGAGGGGAACAACACCGAAAGCGCAGTTTAGACACGACAAGGTGATTTGGGGGAGGGGGAAATTTACCAGTGGCACAGTCGAAATTTCTGTGATCCATGAAGAGTTTGAGGCTGTCCAAGCACAGGCCGCAACCCTCGCACTTATACAGTTGAATTGGTTTTTTACCTGGTTCGGTTTCTTCGTTGGCGGCGGATTCGGTCACGGCTCGTCCCTTGCGGTCACCTGCGTACGGACAAACAAAAAATAACGGGTGTCAAACGCTCTGCGGAAATCCATTTTAAAAGAAATACGAAGGAAACAATAAGCGAAATATCGAGTATCAGGCCAATGAAATAGTCATAGAAAATATAGTATTTAAAAGGAGCTCGTGGGGCTACCCTGTAAAAGAAATAAAATTTCGTGCCACCAAAAAATTCGAACGAACTAACTCAATAACATCTGTCAACGAAATAAATTGTAACTACAATTTGATTTTCGTCTTTGAGCAGGAAAGACAGGAAACGGAAACTTCTTTGGATAATAATTTTTAATATATTACCGTTGGAACTCTTAATACATTTTTGTGATTGTAAAAAAAAATGTAACAACGTTATTTGCACATTTTCCCTCGTTATTATATTAAATTATTATTATTAAATTAATATTGTATTAAATTATAAATAAATTATTTCACTTATTCTCTCTGCTTTAACTATTTTCTCCAAATTCCGAAATTAATAATGAAAACTAGACACAAAAAAACAACTAATCGAGAATACACAAAAATCACAAAAAAAATAGCAACCCTCATGTAGTTTCTAGAAACAGCTTGAAATGATTGACTATTCTCTCACAGAGAGCACCAGTACTTTTTGATATCGCAATTCCAGCACGACGAGTAACTTTAAATCGAGTATGGTTAACTGCCGACAAACCAAATCGGGCCCCAAGAGTCGAGATCTCATTAAACGTCTCCGGTTTCTTTTCACCACCTCATCTACAGTATATAATTTTCAAAACTGAAGAGGGACGGGCAGGTTGGTCGAAGGAGGAATGTGGCGGTTCAGTTTTACTCTCGTGAATGGGAAGCACCCAAGACTCATTACAGTCTGGTCACCTAGCCCTATCATTTGGCGGCGAACTATGAGACACACCCCTGCAGACGTGACGCTGGGGGTTCGAAGCGACCCTGGCGGCAGTCAGTCGAACTTAACATCGACTTGGACAGCACTTTCGCAACAAATAGATTTTTTTGGCTATTTCTTGCCTAATCACATGCAGATTCGTTCCTTTTAGAAAGGAACCAGTTTCAATTCCCGTTCCGCCTAAGAAAAAAATAACCGCTTTCCGCTGAAGTCCCAACAAAATGAAAGGAGACAAACCGTTGCTAGTTCCTTTTCAAAAAGAACCTGGAACTTTATCGTTCATTCGATTAAAAAATAAAAACACTTCCCCAACAATTCCATTAGTAAATATAATTTTTATCAGGAGAAATTTGAATGCGAACGTAATCTAAAAATGCCACTTCCCCAACAATTCCATTAGTAAATAAAAATGTTATCCCCTGAACTTTGAATGCGAACGTAATCACCTTTTAACTAATTAAATGATAAGAGATATAATATTCAATGTTTAAATATTTACTATTTAAATGTCGTTCACACTAGAATTGTTCATACGCATCCCCCTACAACAACAACTTAAGAAAGAGCAAAACCAGTGTCCTAATTTGCGCCCGGACAAATAACTATCCAAAACCGTTTCCCCTCCCATAATGTGCCCAAGTTTTGCAGCCCGAGCTGGGCGAACACCTGTGTTGCCACACAAATATTGAGTTGTCAGAATCCGCCAGACACGAAAGGTGGACAGAGGTGGACAGAGATGGCCGACGCCTGCAAACGCACCAGAACGGATGCCACCGCCACCCATTCTCTCACCAACTATCGAGGGGAGGGGAACGAGATCGGACTGCAGGAGGAGGACCCGGGGAGAGAGCAAGGATGGACCCCCCGGAGTGGGTGGGCTGTAGGGCGAAGGAGATGGACGTCACGAATGGTGGAGTACGCGTCTCTTTTTCAGCAACGGGGCAGCCGGGACACCGACTCAGGGAACGTAAGAGATAACACATGACCTGCAAGTTGAAATTTAATGCAAATAGATGACGATGTTTGGCAGTCTGGGACAGAAGATCTAAAACATTAACTGTTAATCCTTTCGACACTGCACCGGAACTTGTTTTCCTATTCGTTTTGAAATTTAACGATTTAAATTTAAATTGCGATTGATCTTTCTTGTAAAAAAATATATTTCGTATACAAAGACTCTAAGAAAATCAACTTCCCGAAAGAATAAAATACACTGTGCAGGGGACATATTACCCAATATTTGATTAGTCATATATCTTATATCGCTAGGTGCTTTTATTAAATTTTCCTTGGCTGTTTCATGGACGCAGAAAAATTATTGGCTGTTTATTTATATCAAACATTTGTTCGTAGTCCCAAAAAAAATTAACCGCGTATGAACAGCTCCTGGAGTTTTCATTACCTGCGCATAAAAAATTTCGATAACGTTACATGCCAGTTCAAATAATTACTAATAAGGAATTAATAAAAAATTAAAATTTTATGTTCACTAAACGCGTAATATGAAAGCGGAAACCAGTATTGAAAACGATTTCGTCAACCATTTCAAAGTTAATAAGCTACCAGGTATATTCGCTTATTAAATTTAACACATTCTGGTGTTTCCAACTTACTTGGCTTTATTCTGCCAGAGCGCAGTTATCTTGAAATCGTCAAAAAAAACCGTCACTTATTAAATTTTGTAAATTCTGGGGTTCGACTTTAATTATTTAGCCAGGGCGCTGCTTTCTTAAAAAAACCCTGTTAACTACAATATGACGACGATGGGTGGTAGCAATTCTGAGATGTGGCGTGTCAGTGGGGGGTGTGGGTGTGCCAAGCCGCGGATAGAGTTGTAGTCGAATGGGGGAGTGGGGGGAGGGGTGCGTAAGTAAACTCGGCAGAGACACACGATCAAGCCACGACCGACACGGCGAACGCGCATGACTATAATATTAAATCAACCTACATGTATTGTTGGATAGACACACGCAGGATCATAAAAATACAGTCACCTCAGAGAGACTCGCTTTCACAGACAGTTCAAATGCGTCAAATCCGGTGAGGTAAAAACTGTTTAATTAGATGGTGGCTAATGCCGTGATATTCAAAATTATATACAGCCCCCTATGGTGTCTCAAATTATTATTATATTCAAAACTATGAGCCAGTCCACAACAAATGTTCGAAAAATTTCAAAAGGTTCGAATGATCAAAAAAAGGATTTTTTTTTTTGCAAAAATTCAAATTTAATAAACAAATTTAAATGCTTTTAAAAATATTATGGAAGGTTATAAAAGCTCGAGTAGGATTGAGTTTATTTATAAATCTATTTTTATAAATCATATTTTACTAATAGTTGAATTAATGTTGGCGCCGTCTAGGTGACAATTAAAAATACTCGGTTCGTTTATATTTTTAATGTCACATCTATTCTCTTTGGATTAAAAAAACATAAAATAAATAACACAGGATAATCTTGCAACGCAACCAACCACAGAACCGCCAGTGCTGCATAATCTAGGGAAAATTCCACCCCGTCGTGTTCAACTCCAGACAATGCATCAGCTACCCCACCCACCAATGCCTCCCCCCCCCTCTTCTACCTTTACCACCCCCTGCAGTCACCAATGCACGAAGGTCGGGTCAGTAGGGGGTCCTCAGTGGGCCTTCAGCCGAGGTACAGACATGGGAAGAGGTGATGGGGGGGTCACCCCTGGCGAGCTCTGAGCCAAGGCGATTAGAATTCGGTGTCCTACTGGGCGAAACGCGCGTGATTTTGCTTATTCGGCCAATGGTACAAAAAAGTGGTCCTCGCGAAAGGTTGCTCTTGCTACAGGTGCAAATAAGACAGCGAATCCCCACCATGAGCACTGATGTTGAAGTGAACGTGCAGAAGTTGCAAGACCTGGCATAAAACTTGTATTTGTATTTATTTTCAATATTTAAATATACTCTACTAAAATGAAATATAACATAAAATAAATTGAAATTGATAATATAAATTGATTGCATAATTGATAATTGAATGCATTACATTGATAACATAAAATAAATTGAAATTGATAATCGATCAATTATGATCAAATATGAAACATGTACCGATAAAATAGGATTAATTAGCAAATACCGCATATAGATATTGCTAGAAAAATACGTGTATTAAAATAATTAAAATAATGTGAACCAACTTGTAGAGCAAGGGAAAAATACAGGCCTATTATTAAATTTAACTTATTTTTTATTCAAGTATGTGGAAACAAAACATACACATTAGCCAGACATAAGCCATCATAGCAACACCAGGGTGCTGCACATAAGTGATGCAGTGACACTACAGTGATCGAGAATAAAAACATTATCTTGTATGGTAACATTTAAAAGATGCAGGTACACGTAGTTTAGATTAGTAAAAAAAATATTCAGAATACAATTTCAATAAAACCATTCGAATATAGTCGTACAGGCGTTTTCTACGCGTACAGCCCAAACGCCCTTAAGAAGATATCCTCCATCGTAAATATTTAGTCGGGTATCAAGGTTTCTATAATTTTCAAAAGGCGCCAATAACCATTCATCAAATACCTCAATCTAGTGCGCTAATAAAGGTAGACCCCCCAACCAAAAGTAATTTTTGAAATTAAAAAATATACACACATACGATATAGCACCACCAATCGTTTCACCGAAACAATTTAGCGCATCACAACTCTAGTCAAGGGCCATCGTTTATAATTAAAAGTCGCCGCATCTTTCGCAGCGCATAACCCCCCACAGATACGAGGGGTGGTGGTGGTGGGAGTGGGGAATAACGCGCCGAACGAAACCCATACACATGTAATTACACACGTATTACCATATATAAAACAATAGAGCGCCGTATATTTATACAGTGCTGGTCTCAATAGGTGACTCAGGACACCTCGCAACAAAAATGATGAAAGTGCTTGTAGCATTGGAATAGAAAACCAATACATTATAAACGAGACAAATTTTATTCTATTTTTTAATTCGTCGAAATTACAAATGTACACAATTCGTTATAAACTATCCCTATTTTGGGCGCGACAATTAAAGCAAAACCAGAATGAAATATATGGATATAAACGATTGCAAACATGCCCCCTCAACAAACGAGAAATATCAAGATATATTTGTCGAATTAAATCAAGACATAACCGACCACCAATCATGGACCTTAACACTATTAAATTAACGATGAATAAATATAAAACATATTGGTCGCATTAAGAACAAAACTTTTTTGGTATTGCGCCCCTGAGAGCTTAGCATCTCAGTTTCAAGCCTCAATTTCAACGAGTGTCACCATGCACGTACGGTAAATTATGTACCTGTGATTTTGTGACTAATTTAAAAAAAAAACAAAAAAAACACGAGAAAACCATTTTTAAATATTAAAAATACAAAATCTACGTTTGAAGTTACAGGCTGATTAATTTTTCCATGTACACCACTTTGAAGATGGCAAAAATAAAAATTGTCCCGATCCACCTATTGTGATCATCCCTGCATATATAACAGCCGCGCGAGAAAATGAATGCGAAACGTGGATCGTCGTTTCCGAATCTAATTCCGATAAAAATATTAGGCCCCGGTATATAACAGCCATTTCGTAATGAAATCCAAATTACTCTCCCCAGCCAATACTTAAGATATGCGCGCGCGCTCGAGCATATTCCAAAAAGGTTTTGTGTGTGCCACGTGTGAAGTACGGCGTGCCATGGCGGGGGCGGCGGCTTTTCGGCATCGGTACGACGGCCAATTCAATTAAACACCGGGCGTACGTACAACTCACGGGAGAGAGAGGCCGTGTTTGGGCCTGTCTAATAGACAAACGCGAGCGCACCTCACGTGGGCTCGGGAATCGGTCGTATATAGCCAGCCGCCAACCCCTAGATACAAGACTATCCCTTTGTTATTATTAATAAGCTCAAAATTGTTTTTAACGAACAGGAAGCAAGCAATAAAGCAGATCGTAAGATGCTCCATAAATTGGGACAACTCTTGATGGTGCTAGTGGGAGGAAGAGGGAGGGTGAGAGATCAGAGAGGGAGAGAGAGGTGGCAGGGAGATTCAAGGGATAGAGAAATGCAGGGGAGATCGATCCCACCTTTTTTGTTGTTTAGTTTGTCGGTCCGATTCCGAACTTTGGTTCCTGAGACCTGAGATACAACTCTGGAGACGCCAATGGATTGAATTTTCGGGTGATCGTCGAACCAAAAAACGTATGAAGCCTGGCGAACTCCAGTTTATCAAATAATATTTTGCTACTGTTTTTAGTCGACACGGTAAATGTAATGTTTTCATTTCATCCAAAAAAATAAAAAATACAGCAAAATATGCAATATGTTAATATGCAAGCACTGTAGTGAATACCACAACAGGAGATTTTGTAACCCCAAGGGTTGCTTAGGGAGGGCGTATTATGAAGGGCGTATTTTTCAGTACAGGAGCGTGAGAGTTTTTTTTTTTTTTTTCCGGATCCTTGTAGTGAATAACACTACAGGAGGTTTTTGTACCCCTCTCGTCGCTGCGGCGATATATACGCACATTCCAGTACCACAGAATCGAATAAACGAAAGCTTGCGCCGGGAATCGAACCCGGGACCATCCGATATAAGAACGCCTTGTCGTGAACTTTCTAGTAAATTGCGTAAGAGTCCGCTAAAAGAGTTCGATCGTTGGTCGGGTCCCTGGAGAACAATATTTTTTTTTTATTCAATCACTAACGAATGGAAATAAAGTGCCGATTTACTACAGAAGATCAACTCCAAAAATTGGTCAATCGAACCTGTTTTTAATGAGTTAGAACGGCCGGGGACAAGAAATGCCGGCCTGGGTACAAGTGACAATAATGTAACATTCCTTAACTACGAGTCTCTCATTATTCACAATATAAATGTATGAATTGTAACTCTTGTTGTCTAGATATATCTTATTTTATCTATTGCTTATTTTACTGGTTATTCTTCCATTCATTATTGTATTGTTTATTCTTCCATTGACTAACACATTCCTTATGCATTCACTGATTATTTTACTTGTGCAAAACACAATTATAAAAAAAGTTGAATGTACAGGAAAAAATGGTACAGTACACTTATTAACGGTACATCAACAAATGCACGTATACTAGGTATGTACTACTATCGCAATATCTACAATGACTATATGGTACTCATTTAACTTTACAGAGTGCTTTCATAAAACGAAATATCCGTACGCGATTAACTCTTTATGACGGAATAACTGTTTGGCCCTCCAGCACTATACGACGAACGAATCTCTCATGCTTATAACAACACCCATTGTACCATCCAGACTACAGAATAGAGATGTATCGTGTACGTGTATGCGAATAAAAGCCCCACTCGGCAAAGTGCAAAAAATCATTTTTTTTGTGCGCGTTTTTTCGGCCATATCCTGTGTGAAAACAGGTACTTAGCGGAGAGTTGAATAATAATAAAAATAAAAAATCCCGCTCCCTCTACGCATATATCTGCATGCATAGGCCCTCGTAAATGTTTTTTTTTATTGTCTATTGCACTTACACGGTCCAGAAAAACGCTTTATTTTGATCCGACGCTTAATTAGCCAATCAGGACTATTAATTGACAGGATCGGGGATGAGAGGGGGAGGAGGTAAGGAGAATGTGCGGGCTGTTGACCGCGCATGCGCAATGCCGGGCAAAGATAGGGTGACGTCTTCTTCGATATGACGTACTAGTCAGTTATACTGAGTATGAATACTGTATAACTGACACCATCTTGAGCATGAGTATAGCAGATACCATATCAGCGGGCGACCTGATAATTTGGCCTAGCTTAGGCTTCTAACCTAGGTAGGGATTTTTTACGTGTACCTAATAACGTACAAGTACGAGTCGCACACGGTTTTACTTCCATTCTGAAGGAAACCGTGTTTACGAATAAGTCTCGATTAAGATACACAGGAGCTACACAGCGTTGTGGACAAACAGCAACTTGGAAAAAAATTAAAATAAAATTCGGATGTCTCAGCCGGGAATTGAACCCACGGGAATTGATTCAGTGATTCCCATTCTGTGCTTCAGGAGCTAGACGCCATTTTAGGATCGAAGAAGTTTTCTAAACTTTTTGGTAGTTTACAAATCTAAAAAAGAAAACGTGCGAAAACGAGATCGAAACGCTTTAAAAATAAAAAATAAAACTACATGCTCAGGTGTTGTAACTCGGAGCCATCCACTTTTAACGTTTTTTTAGTTGCGTGAATCGATTTTAACTCGTTAGTAATGGATGAGACTGACTAGTCAACCGCAGGTGGCGATACCTCAATCGGATTATAGAAGTTTTCTAGGGAGCAAATTCTACTAGCACTAAATGGCTAATCTCATATAACATCAATGAAAATAATTCACAAATGCTAATTGACTCTCACTATTTCATATTGTACTCTTATAATAAATTTAACGGCAATTTATAATTAATTTTTAGATATTTAGTCCCACTATTTCATACCGTAATCTACAATCATTTTAACGACAATTTAGAAATCATTTTTAGATATTTGCTAGCACTATTTCAAATTGTGCTTTTTCAGACATGCCACTACTCCAAACCTCCAGACAGATCGCGCAGTTAAATTTGTTTGCGGTTTGCTCGGCGGTCTCAAGTTCGATTCCCGGCGCCGGCTCTAGTTTTATTCAGTAGCGGAGTACCGGTGAAATTGTACCCCTTCTACAATGCTAAAACTACTAGGGAGATAACGGGAAATAATAAAGAAAAAATGGAGCAAAATAACAATTCGCTAATGCAAAGTTGGGGGTGATTCGATTGTCTGTCACCAGAGGACGCTGTTTAACTTTTGGGTTCTGGGTTCAGACTAGGGATGGGTGCACCACATGGTGCCCGTCCAAATAGGTTCGCCCTACACCACCGATTCATCCATGCAGAGCCATCTAGTACCCTCCTGAGACCAACCACCCAATCGAGCCCAATCCGAAGCCGCACGAAAAAACCCAACCGAGGAAACTCCATTAATTGTGCCCTGACCGCACTTGGCATCTATTCGAACTTCGATGTTGTTCAAGTTGGTAATCTGCGACATTTTTCAACGCGATGAACACCGCGGGCTCTCAGGAAGAGGTGCCCACCACCTTCTTGGATCATCCCACTGCATTTTCAGACCTGCCTTTGCCAGGAACAGCCCAGCAAATAGCCACCCCCCACCCCCACTACCACCGACATTTCCAGACAAAATTCGTATCCCCCTTCGCACACTTGCCACCCCCGCCTGGCCACGAGGGACACACAAGTCCCAATCTATACAGACACAAGCGCCAACCTTGCCGAGCACTTATCCTCCTAAGACCAGCTTTCAATGACAATCCATAAATAAATATTTTTTTTTAATTGACAATCAACGATCATTATAGCTGAATTGAACATCACAACAGAATATTCTGTACCATCTAGTTACCTGAGCAATTGTAGAGGCGCACACCAGTTCCTCGAGATCAAATAACGAAAGCCAGAGTCTGGAATCGAACCCGGGATCGCCGCACACTTTGGGGAATACTCTGAGTAAACGACGACGACTACGACGACGATCGATTTCTTTGTTATTCATGTTAAGAATTTATTGTCATATTTTTTAAGCGTCAAATGCTACAATGTAATGCCCATTTGTTAACCAAATAATATTTACGAGTATTTTTTTAATTCTAAACTGTAGGGAATTTCCGTAACCCCTGGTGGATCAGCACAACAACATAAGCCTGCGGAAGGAATCAAACCCGGGACCATCGCACCACAGGTACGCCTCGTACCGGCTCGAATGCGGTTCGAAGGTTCCGGGTTCGACTCCCGGCACATGCTTTCGTTTATTCGATTTCCCAATTTACCCTGCTGAACATTGCTTCACCAGACATTGCCATTGTAACATGAGAGGTACAGAATATCCTAAAGCGATATTCTCTACTGGGCGATTTCGTTAGGGATTATAACCCTCGCCCCAAAAAAAAAAATCAAACTCCAAAAAACCCAAATAAATCACGAAACGGGTTCATTCGAGAAAATAATGAGGGAATCGCCGCACCTCCAATCTGAGGCGGATTGGCCGCGCCGGTGCACGCTAGGGTGGCCCCCGGATGATATCCAGGGCGTCAACCACCAACCCACCCCTCCAGTGGCACCCCTCCCCCCCAGGCAACGCACCCGGTCTCATAGGGATCGGCCATCCCAGGCCAACTTTCCCTCAGATATAGATGGGCATATACGATCCCTTGGGACAGCCGAGTAGGCCTGTACGAATACAGTCGAACCCGTGTCTATATATTCCCCACCCCTTACCTTCCCCACCCCCTCCCTCCCCCGCTGCAGGGGAGCGAAAGAGCGAAAGTGAGAAAGCTAACTCCCAATTACCCGAGCGCTGTGTAGCCGCAGCTCGGGTTCGAACCAACCGTTTGCCGCCAAGAACCGAAATGTCAGGGCGCGCGCGATTTTCCATTCGGATTACATTAAAGCCTGAACGGAACTCTCTTTAAACTTATAGAAATTGACCATCTTACAAATATAGATAGACGATCAATGATTGTCAAATGAATATAATCCTTCTGGATGTGCACGTTTTCACCAGTAACTCGGGATCGAATAAACGATAACCCGAGCTGGGAATCGAACCTGGGATCGCCGCACGACAGGCGGTTAGCGACGACCTATCAGTTTTAACTTTTTTCCATACATTTTTTATCCCTTCGATAGAGTTAATCAATCTTTGATATGCTGAAACACACTTCTGGTCCTACTTTTTGGATGACCCATGGGATAGCTTTCAGCAAGACTTCTCAATAAACTTCATCTTCAGTTTACATTGACGTCATCTAACCAATTGCTTAAAGGCACTTCTCACCCGAACTCAATGTCAAAGTTCACATCATTGTACGCGGAATGAGTCTTAAACTGCTATAAATAATTCGATGAGATTTTATTTCGAATATCTTTGGTATGCGGAGGCGTTTTAAAACGAACATACCCAGCAGTTTGGTGCTTCGAGCTGAAAACATATATTTCAACGCCCCCACATACCAAAAATCTTCAAAAATAAATTTCGATCGGCAAAAATCGGTTCCAGTTAGATTGATCGAATCACGTTCGACGTAACGCTTTCCGGTTCCGGACGCCGAGGGCAAAGCCGCTCCATTTCCCCCGGGCGACTACGGCGCTCCGAGCGCCGAGCGAGAGAGCGCGGCGAAAGCGCCCGCCCCGCTCCCCCACCAGCCCAGCGTCAATCCCCCAGCCGCTTTCCAAAACAAATTTAATGCACTCGTGTGCACGTGCTGCTCTCTGGGCGAGAGAGCGCCGCCCGAGAGCGCTCTCGTCGTCTCGGCGCGTCTTTTGCACGTGAAAGAGCGCCGAATGAGAGCCAGAAAGAGAGACTATTGCGGAAGCGGAGCGCGCGCGCGCGCGCCAGAGAGAGAGAGAAAGATAGAACCGGGGAAACTCTCCAGAGGCCATCATTTCCCTGAAAGTTGCTCGCTTGTCCTTCATTAGGACCCTTTCCCCCCGAGGAGCCAAAACCGAGAACGCCGTGGCAAAGCGCACGTGCAGAGGTGGCGCCAAGAATGGGCAACTTTGACTGAGACACCTAGCGTCAAAAGTAGTGAGTGGAAGACGTGGATGTGATTTATTGATTCTGGTCGTTTTTCATCGAATAAAATTGAAAATTAACTTTCTTCAATTAAATTTCATATGTGCCTAATAACTTGAAAATTATTTTGCTTCAACACACAGCTGCTGATTTGATAAAGAGTACTGTGCATTCTGAAGAAATTAACTTAAGGTTACGCAGGTGACTGCTGTATTACATATTTGATTTTTTTTAAATGAGAGACAGGAATGTTTAGAAATCATAATTATTGTGTTATTTTATTTGTGTACTTGGTCGTAAAAAAATAAGGTAAAAGGTAAAAAAAATATGGTAAAATAGTAAAAAGTAAATGAAACAAAACGTAAATGGGAGTCAACCCATACTTGGAATCTCAAATTAACTCCCATTAGCTAATTAAATAATTTTAATGCAGGGATCTTATAAAGCTGAAATCATCTCTAACGAAAACCAGCTTTACCGATCCATTTTTATACAAACTGATGATAGGCAATCCGTAATCAGTAATTGCCGGTACTTGACGACGAACACTCCGATACACATTTCTATCTAAAATGCACCGTTATACTGTGACACGATGTCGCATAAAGTTTCGTCAAGAAAACTTCATATTACAGAGAGAGAGAGAGAGCGCTGGCCTATCGCCGAGGATAAAATCCCTCGGCGAAGTGGTTGGCGGCTCTCAGTCGATTCAAAAGATAGTGGTGTCAGATCGAAACATTTTTTAATCGAATTTTTTCTTTACCTCAAACCGCCGTGGCTCCACTCAGAAACATATTTATTTAGTGGAACCGCTAAAACTTCACCACTATCTACTTCGAAGGCGCCTTTCTTAGATGCAAACGTTTAAATTAAACTGTAATAAATCTAATAAATGAGAGCACGAGCCGGGAATCGAACCCGGAATCGCCGCACCACAGTCGGGTTGCTCTACCCGCCAGAAAACTACGACAACCGATTCCATGACCAGCGCACGCTGAGAACCACTTCGTCACATGGCTCCGCAAATCCGCAAATCGCAACTCCGCAAAACCGCGCGCGGCGGTGGAACCGCCCTCGGCGGTACACAGCAATACCATACTTGTCTTGACGAGACCGTCGCTGTATTGCCCCCCCCCTCCCACCTGCCGCCCCCCCCCATCCCCAACCGAGACGCCATCACACGACAAGACGACTGGAGAATGGATAGTTCCCAACGGCATATCGGCTTCAGTCAATTTCTGAAAGTATCATTTTGCGTTGGCCCAGACAGGCGCGCGGGCTCTCCGGCTCCGGCTCCCGCGTGACGATATTTCCGCGGCTACGCGACGGCGGCGCTACGAAATATCATCATTGCGTTGACGCAAAACACCCGGCGATAGTCTCGCACACGCACCCGTTCGAAACGGGATCGACCGATCCGCCGTGCTGCCCCCCTGAAGTTGGCAATCAATACATACAGCCGGGCAATGCGGGCTGTCTCGTACGAATAAACAAGGGTAGACCTGGGATGACCAGTTTACATTCGGGGCAATTTGATGTAAGATTTTAGACGAAGTAATCGCCGCGACGACGCATTATGCCTCATTTTTCACCAGTACCTCGGGGTCGAATATCGAGAGCCCGAGCCGGGAATGGAACCCGGGATCGCCGCGCAACAGGCGGATGCTCTACCACCGAGCTACGAAGATCGTACAAATACATATATATTTGTCTTGTCCAAATAGGAGTATTTACATCGCATTTGTGCACCTATAAATATATTATTAATCCACAAGCAGCCTCTTTGAGAGGTCTATGGCGGGGGTCAAGAGACCATTTTAGTGCACAGATTAGGATGTCCTACAAGCTACAAGCTCCGTTCTAGAGACTCATGATTTATGACTGCTCCACAGTCTGCGCACTCTGGGGAAGTAGAATTGGAGTATAAGGGTAGTAAGGGTAGGTAAGCACGAAAATTATGAAAGCACTGTAAATCTCGAACTCCTGGAAATAATTTTAATTATTTTTAGATAAAGGTTACACAATCATTCTATTTTGCCGTGATAATTTATATTTTTTTAAATTAAAAACATGAACGACTTTAGGAATGTGGGTAGGAATGGGTACAAACGACGATAAGTTAGCTAAACTCTTATGTAAACAAAATTAAAAACAAAATTTAAAAAAAGTTATTTTGTCGAGTTTCATAGTGTGGAAATCATAGGACGGTTAGGGTCGATGCGAGCGCCTACGAATAATAACGTTACCAAAACTTTGGAAGTGTGTAAGGTAGTGGCAGTGGTGACTCGGGTCGCTTTCTCGATCGGAGGATTTTTCGAAAGCGCTTTGTTAAAGCGCTCCATTTAAATCCCCCGAAGGCCTTTGCAAGTACAGTATACCGTATGCTACGAATCGCGTAGCGCTCCGATATGCAACGTACCGAATTACCGCATTTCGTCGGACACCATGTGGGAGACCAACAAATGAGATGTGTCGCGTATGGTATTTTCATTACGAAATGCTAAAGCTTTTTCTTTGACCCTTCAAACAGTATTCGTTTTACACTAACAAGTAGATTCTAAATAAAATACACCCTATGTAACTGTTATACTACGAGCCAATAAGTTTGCGGAATGAGGCGCATCCAAAATGTTACGAGAAATTAATCTGCATTGATCATACCGATGGCTCAGTGGGTATGACAACATCCTACGAAGCGGACGGTCCCGGGTTCGATTCCCGGCGCATGGTCTCGTTTATTAAATCCTGGGGTACTGGCGTCACCCCTGAGCTTCCATTAGGGAGTCCAGAGCTTAGGGGTGGATCCTACAGCCTGGCTATT
>JAUJYS010000458.1:0-23209 GCA_033995665.1 Melogona broelemanni
TGAAGGTTGCTTATTGGTGGTGATCACAGGTGGGCCGGGTGCGGCCTGCCCGTTGTCGAGACTTGAAAATTGGAAGGAAAGATATGTTGTTGTTGTTGAGATGCTATACCGAGCTTGGATTCAAGACAGTGTCACGAGATTCGAAGAGAATATAAGAGTCGTTTTCTGTGATATTATTTAAGTTACGTGCGATAGACACATGTACGACATACACTGTGTATGTACGATAGACTAAGATGCTGGAAAAAGGCCGTTGAACCCAGAGTCGGAATATTCCTTAGACCTTATGACAATACGATATATTTAATTTTGCACGTGCGTATATTGAGAATATTTAGTAAAATTTTCGATGTTTCGAAGCCTGCTTGTTAATCAAATTTAATAAACTTAGCGTGTTTAAAATAACGTATTATTTTTATATTTTTTTCACGGCTATGGTCGGCTATGGTCGTGAATCGTGATGTCGTCATATGGAATTTAAAGAACAATTTATTTTCAATTAACATTTGTACCAAATGAGGTTTCGTGGTATCATCGAATATTTGAATACTGAACAATTAAAGATCTTGGTGCACAGTGTCTATATAAACGATTATTACATGCGATTTTTTGTATGTATTTTATCCCGCAAATTTTTCCTTTTTATTTATCTTGCGGGTTCGTCCTAGTGTGTCTAACGGTTATCTTATTCCAACTCAACAGTTTTTGATTAACGGCAATGGGGTTGCGCGAGTGGCCGCCAGAGGGAGCAGTCCGTTCTTCACGTCTTCTTGCGAAGGCAGAGTAAGCCCGAGAAAGTACACGGAACCGCCGTGCAAAATCGGCCAGGCGTCGTACTGCACCGAGCCCGGCGAGGCGTATCCAAGGTAATAGAGGAAGCCGTCATTATTGATGGATCGGCCTAGGAACCTGATTTTTAGGTGCTTTCAAGTGAAAAAAGTGACAGGAAAAGTACTCTTCTATCTGGCTCACTGCACCACAAACATACTGTTATTTATGCGTACCGTTTCACTGCTGCACTTTTTATTGTTACAAATTTTGAGACGAATCGAAATCCTCGCAAAAAATCGTTCGAATGCATGTATTATGGTGTACTACCAAAATGCAGTTACGAAGACATAAAAACACTCATACATTTATTTTTTGGACAGGTAAAAGGAAATGAATAGACAAAAATATAAACATGACCAGTAAATACGGTAATACAGTGATGTCGTTTTTGATTGGCAATAAAAATATTCGCAATTGTTTCAATGATAGCTAAAAAATAATATATAAATATAATAAATAAAATTTACAGACTGTATTATACACTGTGTATGTGTTTGGCTTTCTTCACAAATTGTTATTAAAGTATTTCATGGTAGCGTCATAAAATAGCTTAAATGAATAAAATAATTTCATATTCGTCTTTAATTACCTTATTAGAACGAAGGCAAGAAGACAACACGAACAGACAGTCTCGTCCTTTCGAGAATCTATTACAGCGTATACGTTTTTAAAATCCTACAGGCACGCTGTTCGTCGCTTCGTCCACGACAACCAGGGCCTGATGCGACGTATGTACGGCGACTTGCGCCACCTGGCGGTACTGCGCAGCGAAATGGAGTGGAACAACGTGGCGGAAGCCAGCAGCGCGTTCTCCGGAAGGAAAGCGCCGTCGAGCAGCTACGACGATGTTCCCTCAGATGGCGGCGACGACGAGACCAACGACGTCAACGTCGCGCGCAACGTGAGCAGCAGGAACGCCGCCGCCGCCGCGGACACCTCCCCATCGCCAGCCGCCGGAAACGGAAGTAACAGCGACGGCGCGCGCAACGCCACCACACCGCTTCCTGTGACGGCTACCACCACGCCACCGACGGCGGGTAATCATCAGCCCACTTCCGGTGGAGACAACGACTCCAGCAGCGAGCCAGCGGAAGTTGACAAGGGCATGTAAGTTGATGCAGCATAAAAAATCCAAAAAATATGTTAAGAAAATTGAACAAATCGCAAAATCGGTAATTGTAAATCAAAGATCTTATGAATAATTTAAGATTAAAAAATAGCATAAGTTACCAGTAATGCCAAAGGAAACTTTAAAATATAGCATGTGTTATCAAAGGAATATCGCAATAAGTTAAAAATAATCAAATTAAACCTTAGGGGTGGATCCTGCAGTCTGGCTATTCCAGCTGCATCCCTCTTCCCTTCCCTGCCCCACACATATCTCCAAAGAGACACGAGGGTGCAGTATTCCTGTAGTGCACTAGGCGCCACGATGAATTAAAAAAAAAAAAAAATTGTTATCGTGAATACAAGGTGCGACCAACAAGCAGGGTTTATAACGCAGTTAAAAATGTTCAGTGGTAGCCTCACATCGAAACGATTTACAATCCTTTAAAATAGTCTCTCTAGCATATTAACCATCTCTGACTACGTGGGTACAAATCGTCGAAAGCTCTTAAAAAGTCCTCAAAAGTACAGCTTCCAATTCCCGTGTCACAACATCGACCGTACACGACTTTGCCGTTACCACTGACTTTTCCAAACGAAATTTTAACTGTTTTGGGGAATTGGATCTCTGCTTTATACCACGCCAAAAAACCACCGCACAGATAAAAAACTTAATTATAAATTTATCAAGACTCACAGGCGAACGAAACCACGAATTACTGTTAAGTGAATATTATGAAAAATTACGAAAGTGTCGGTGATAATCAAGTTGTTGATATTTTCGATTTAAGGGGTGATTCACCCTATTTATTGGTCTCTCCTTGTATTTGAACTTTATTATACATTTAATTTTAAGTATGCTATTTTCAATATTCTTTTATTCGAGTAATTTTTTTTTTTACTTCGCGCCTTTCAGAACATAAAAAAATTCGCGAAACATATTTTCCTCGTTTCAGAAACGCCTGTCCTACTCGACAGGAAGTGGTGGCCCCCTACTGGGCAGTAAATACGCGGGGCCGCACGCTTGCTGTGGTAAACGATCCACCCTATGAACAGCACATACACTGGGAAAAATGCCTGTGAGTTTTAAACGCCTTCGGGGTTGACGGAAATTAATTTTTTTATAAACTCATGCACGTAATACTGTATCTCGCAAAAGAAATGTATCTTGAATTGCGCCGGTACTCCCTCCCTCCCCTAGGCTAAAAATGTTATATATCTTATAAACATTTTCGTATACGTAAATGTTTATGCATTCGTATGTACTAGTGCAGAATATATACGTAGGTTGATTGAAAAGTAGTGACAATACATTATTAGTTTTATAGCAGATATAAACGTCACAATCATTTTATAATTCCTGCGCGTGATACAACTTCGTTGTTATCATGTGAGCAAGAATTAAGTTATTTGGTTAAGCTGTTCTTTCTACTGCTCAAAAACAGAAGTTACTAAAATGAACTTGTCACAAATTATTCAGCGTTTAGTTGTTCAATTTTTGATTAGCTGATTCCGGGAACAGGAAAATATTTATTATTGCTTGTATTACCGGTAGTCAAAAATGCAAAAACGATATATGGTATCGTAAAATAGAGAGTTCATTTTAATAGGTTTCGTTTTTCGAGCATAAAAGACGAAAGGCGCAAACAAAAAATTCGATTCTTAACTAAGTCATTGCCGACAAGTTATACGGCAGGTGCTGACATTTTAAAATGGCTTGTGGCACCATTTCTTTAAAAAACTATTAACGCAATGTAGTCTCTACTTTTTAATCAGCCCTCGTGCAAAGTACCGTGTCTGACTCACAGAAAATATAAGGTTAGTATAAAAAATAGTACAATTACAAGACGTTGCCGCAATCGACTAGATCTATAGATGGGCCAAAATAATGTTTACACGAAATATTTATAATTAATGTTTATACGCGATTTAAGCACATATTAAAATATTTACTGTATGTAAATAAACAAACAAAAATGCTGAATGTTTTTTTAAATCAAAATTCACAATTGT
Organism: Melogona broelemanni; assembly: GCA_033995665.1. Classification (NCBI taxonomy): domain Eukaryota; kingdom Metazoa; phylum Arthropoda; class Diplopoda; order Chordeumatida; family Chordeumatidae; genus Melogona; species Melogona broelemanni. The sequence goes on from JAUJYS010000458.1 coordinate 3,952, forward strand.
AGGTTAGGAAATGAGAACCAGTTTATTTACCTTGCAAGGAGCCGAATAATTTCAGACAATCTCATCTTTCAGACACGAAAATCAACAGATGCTATGTCGGGACGGCTGCCGTTGCGAGCAACAGTTTCGTCTGCAGCGCCTCCTGGCGTTCGATCCGGCGTGCGACTGCAAAGGTGGTTCGATTTACTTAGATCATTAATACATTAATTTGCTGTATAAATCTTTTGGGTATTATTTTTGGTAGGGATTATCGCTGTTGGCGTTGTATGTTGCATATGTTAATTTATTTATTTCCGAGCCCTGTCTATTGCGATAAAAATTGATAATAATATTGACAATAATTTTTGTTTTACAATATTTTAATACAATAAGGAGTCTTCATGGACTGGTTTCTGCTACCGTCGTGCTGCGTCTGCAAATGCTTCGGCATGAGCTACGACACCAACTCAACCGCTACCAACAACAGTACTTCTACCGGAAGGCGGACGGGACGGGAGAATAGCACAAACGGAAGTAGTTGATAACCGCAGGGCCGTAAGTCGCTTATAAACACGCACGCACCCTGGGCAACGAGATAAGGTTGAACGCCTCCATCACAATGTTTTTAATCGAAAGGCATGAGTGTGCAAGCGCGATGAGACATACTACTTGGCCATTATATTTCATGTAATAGATACAGTTTGATTTTTTTTTTAATTTGGAATTTTTTAACGTAACTAGTACAGAGAATATATTCTTAAAAAAATTATTTTCAATTTCTAGAAAAATTTGCAGGTTTCTTAAACTTAAATTCGAGCGCACAATATCAGATTTAAAGCTGTCCGGTTGTGAATTTTTCTTTAATCATTGTAACTAGTAAATAAAAGCTATAGTTGATCGCAGGCATGTCCCTTAACATCAACATATATCAAAACATAATTAAAGATATGCATGACCAATTAACAATAATTATGTTGAACTCGTGGCGTAACGAGGGATAACATCACTACTTTTTCCTTTTGTTATTTAATAAAGCTACCCCTCATAGCCAGCATCTCGATGCGGCTAAGGGGCGGCTGAATTCCCCCAATTTTCTTTGGGGTGATTACGGGGGAGTGCATGTATATGTATTTTTCTCCTGTAAATAAACAAACAAACAAACAAACATAAACAATTTATTTAAGCAATATATTATGACATTTTCGCTTCTACCCGTCCATGTCGTTTTATGGTTGCTAAAATATATTTTGAGATTGTCGTTAATATCTGGATAAATTTACTTTGTTTATTTTAACTAGGTATAAACTTATATATTGGTTTAGAGTATTGCATTTCCCACCGTATTTTATCCCACCAATGCAATTTACAATGTTGACCCACCAATGCATTTAAAATGTTGACGTTGATACACCATGTACTTGTGTAATTTACGATTAATTAGAATATGGTGTTTTGGTACAAAGAAAAAATAAATATTTTTTTTTGGCTATCGTTTCACTTTGTGCGATGTTGAGTAAATCTTTTAGAAATCCTTTTGGGTATTAAACTGTGATATACGTTTTTTGATTCGGAGCGGTTCTTCTCAGCTGAAGCGAACTTAAAAGAAGTATGGGAGTTTCGAAAGCCGTTCTAAAAAAGAATTTGTTTCTTAGAGATTATTTATCTTTTTTTCCACGAAGACGAGTAAAACGGCATGCATAAACAACACTAAAAAGACTGCATAAACAGCATCGATGCTAACACAAATCAGCCATGGAGGCACTAAATTACACCAGATTGCAGAAACTGGTATATTCAAGTGATACGCATAAAATAAATATTCATTATACCGAGGCACTCTTCAGCAAAGCTTTCACTGGCTAAGAACTTGAGCCAACTTTTTACTGCGATCTTGCAAAGTGTCACCTAAGTCGAGATAACCATAGAATAGCGAAATAAATGGTTTTTGTAACTAATGGATTAAATTGCCTCCGCTATCAGTCATTTTCATTTTAAAGTGTTCTAAAGTTTTCTTCAACAGTACATTTTAAAATAAATGATGTTGATATTGGTGATGATTAAAAAAATTGATTACTTGGGCCTGGTATCATTGAATCATTGTTATATTTGAATCATCATTGAATCATTGGCATCATTGTTATATTTTAAGATTTTTTTTGCTTGCATTAATTAAACTAAATTAAAAAGCGAAATTAAAAAAAGATGTTTTTTTTACTTATTTTTCAACGTCTGCGTACCAAACTGGTTTATGCCGTTGTGACGCGGGGGTCTCAAGAGAATAAATCTGCAAATGACCTCTACCCATCTTTCTCTCCGACGTAGACAAGCCAAACTTTACGCTATAGTGGTTTATACTCAGAGCCATGGCAAATAAAAATTCGATCGAATAGTCAAAGCAATTGGATCCCCAAGACAATATCGGTCGTGCCCCTTCGGGTTGGGAAGCACGCATAGCTCGGTGCCTCGCAGCGAAAACAGCAGTTGTGGATTAAGGGGTCGAGTCGCCGCGACCGCTCGGCGCGAGCCTGATTGACATGCAAAGATCGAATGACGGCATGTCGCAGGGCTGCTGCGTGTCGGAGAGAGATACTAGAGGCCATGCGTTGCAATGCGTTTGTTCTGAAGCGTCGTAGTGACGAAGGGCGAGATTAGAAAGAGAACCCGCCGGGGCAAGAAACGAGTTGGCGGCACAATCAAACAATCCGAAAAGAGAAACTATGTGGGTACAAAGGTGCCGTACGTACAAAGCCAAAAATAGAAATATCGCATTTTCGAACTTGCAAACTGAGCAAAGGCTGCAAGGGAAATATGGCAGAATTGACTGGCCTCCCGAGATCATGTGAATTTTTTTTTAGAGTTTTAATCCTGTAAGCAAAATTAATATTGTAATCACGAAAGCAGGGATATTTGACCGCAGGGATGTTTAAATCGCATAACGGTTATACGACATGAAGGTGCAGTCTATACAAAAGTATAATTTGGAAATACTGAACATTGAGCTGGTATTTTGAAGCAAAACCGATTGACTTTGGCAGAGAAACAACCCTCAGCGCCAATAATATCACCTACTGATATTTAATTTTCATAATACAATATCTGTTATTGTAAATGTAGCTGTATCCCTAACAAAATTACAGCTTGGAAAAAATAGTGAGTAATGACACCAAATAATAAAATAAAAATAAATGAATCAAACAATCCCAATAAATTATTCGAAAGGTACGAATATGTGTAACACATGTTATTTCCAGAGGTCCAAACTGAATTAAATCATTGATAGTTAAACAACCCCGACGCCGTGTTTAATTTTTATTAGATTACTCGTATACACTAGTGACCTATCATAAAATCATTCAACGAAAAGAGTTAGACGGTAAAAATATGTAGGGTAAATTTTGCAAACCTCTGTTAACCTCTTGTAGGATTACTTGATGTATATTTAAAAGTGCGTGTATATAAACAGCAGTGGCAGGTTTCTCCATAAAAAGTAACGTGTCGGTAAGAAAACAGCAGTAAGGCTTCTCGCTAAAAAGTGGGCGTTATACTAAAACAGGAAACGGGGTGACTCGTGCATCCAAAGCAATTACGGATACCGAGTTTAACGCCTATTGAGCGCTATGCCACTACGACTTAGTAAACAGACTGACAGCCTTTTTCAAGCCGACATCGGGAAAGTGGCTCCACTTGTTTATCAGTCGTTCGGGTAAAAGTAAATAACAACAAAAAATGAATTCGGGCGTGACCAACACTGGGTAGAAAAAGTCACGAAACATCAAACGCTTTATAGCTAGTTTCATTAATTTCAAGTTGCATTAAAACAATTATCTAAGTTAATTGAAATTATCTTTACTTAGAATAATAATAGTTTTCTTGAAGCGGCAAAAGTTACAACATTATGTTAACCTACGTACGTATTTAACCGGGAAACAGATCGCAGTTGCACCATCAATTGTGGAACGCGTATTATCGTAAAGCGCGAATATATATATATATATTTTTTTTAAATTATGGCAACAATGAAAATTGGTAATTAACCGTACTACGAAGAAATATAAATGGACCGGGATTTTTTCAACGTCTAGGGTGAATATATCTTTGTATAAAGGATTTAGTGATTGGGTGGGTGTTTCTCGTTACACCTGTATTCAAGCTCTCTGTATCGCTGATGCGCACGCGCGATTTTAGGCACGCTCGTTCATCGTTGGGAACTGCGGATCTGCTGAGCATCTGGTAATCGGCTTGCCTTCTCCGATGATAAATTACGTATCAGCTTGTTTGCACCCGCGAAAATGACGTGGACAACGTTCCGTGTATCTGTGTCATATGCTAGATGTCACTGGGATTCTTTTTTTAGCCGCCCGTGATTATTCGCACTCAATCATGAGACCGGGTTTATTTGGGCGCTAAAATCGCATTTCTGCTTGCAAAATTTATCACAAAATTTAGCTCCACTTGACACGTTTCTTTTCCGTTTTTTTTTTTTTTTTCAAAATGTTAAAATAGTAAAAGTTTCAAGTTTCAAGTTAGTCACGGATTGGAGAAATTGCCACATGGTCACGTATTCAAGGATTTGTCACAAAAATAGGATTCAAGGACATTTCGCGATGGGATATTCACGATGGGAAAGATATACTCCCCCAGTATAAGAAAAAAATAACCGTAAATGATCATGTCTTGTGAAAAGTCATAGATTATGTACACAAACGAGAGTTTTGTACACAAATCTATCACGAATGATCACAAGCATGTTTTTACATACGGCTTCTACGAACATTCCTTCATTGTAAATCACAAGCATCATATCTTGTCTCCTGTTTTTTTTTTTTTGTTTTTTTTTTATTATGTACCCAGTCGAAAGAATGTTTTTCATTACGTGGTATCGATGTAAAGATATGATTAAAGCCTCAGTTTGTAGCGTGATATACAATGATCTAGCAGCACTATTTTAACAAAATACACATTTCACCAAAAATCACGCTGTCAAAAAAGTTAGCAAATTATCGTCCTGCTAGCTATTGCAATTTGATTAAATACATGTATATTTAAAAATAAAATTGACCAGGTCAGTGTAGCGCCTCTGTGGCCTAATGGATAAGGCGTCGGTTTCCGGAACCGAAGATTGCGAGTTCGAGTCTCGTCAGAGGCTGATTTAATTTTTAAAACTTACGATTCACCATAAGGATATCATTGACTTGTGCCGTATGTAATACTTATACATGTACACTAATTTTTATTGTTCTTATAGGATAAATCCTAATACCCAGGCGCCAATGTAACGATTTTATCGAACGGAAATTAATTTGTGGAAATACCTTTACACTTAAGCATCAAGAATATTGCACCATTACATATTTTGGCACTGATCAGAGGAGATCAAGAAAGGCCAAGAAGGCCAAAACTGCTTAAGAGTAATGGCATTGGAGAAAACTCGAAAATCCCGTCCCCTACAAACATGTTACGTATATCCATTCATATCATGGTTTATTTTCACTCATACTCGTATGTGTGAATTCAACGCGCTCTTCGCCTTGCGCAACATCCCCTAATATGCGAGGGTCTTATCCACAGAAAAAACATCTTCTAATGTACGAGTTTAAGGTTGAGGTTAAGTAAATTAATTATGCTGCCAAACATTTTTCGCACCGTTGTGCGCTCGCACGAGTTTTGAGCGAGGTTTTTGTGTAGGTTGTAATAACGTTTTATGGGTGATTAATTGTTTTTGATTTTTTGTAACGCATCCACGCACTCTTATAATTAGGCATCAAATTTATCGGCTCAAAAAATAAAGCCTACGTGCCTGTGTGTTGTCTTTCCAGAAGCTTGCCCTTAAAAATTCACCAAACAAGTAAAAAAAAAAAAAAAGTAATACATACCAGGTACATATTGTACATACTGTACAAGTACATATATCGTTCTTCACATATACTGTAGTTTTATAAGCTGATAGCAAGTTCAGAGGAGATACACGTATGTAAAGTATGTACACACTCTGAACACGTATGTTAAGTATGTACACACTCTGAACATGTATGTTAAGTATGTACCAGTATGCACTTTATACAATATTTAAATTACGTTATATAGAAGTTTATCTAATAATATATTTCTATCCAGCAATGGCCAAAAAACTATTCATACAGTTCCAAATTGTTATTTCGAATGAATGTTTTGCATTTTTCAGACGTGAAAACAATTAATCAAAAAATCATTTGAATCTTAATATATTTTGTTTTCAGTAGTTACATGTAGTCCTGTAGTGATTACCACTACGGGAATTAAAAAAAAAAATTAATCATTTTAGTAATAACCATGATGTAAAATACAGTATGTTTAATATACTCGAGTATGTACCTTTTCAACGAATTGCGATACATGAACGTATAATGAGATCTGACTCTAACACACGTAAAGTAAGGATTTGGAAAACGTATAATTTACATTTACTGTACATAATCAAAGATCTAATCTTGACATGTCTGCAGCCAAATAAATTTACTTCAGCTGATTGCACACTTCGTAGTGGATCAATATACTCGGTAATGGTATTTGCCTTCGTTACACACAGTTTAACTTTTACTTGATTGGACAGGCGTCTGGACAAAAATTAGGGCAGCAGACCGGAAAACAGACACACCAGAAACTAATTATTCTCACTTATGAGCCTTGAGGTTAAACGCTGGTTTACACGCGTAATTCAGTCTGTTGTCAAAACGATAGACGATGTCTAATCTAACTGAGCATATTTTTGAGGTAATCAGAAAAGTTTAAATTGCAGAATGAGTCAGAGTCATAAAAGTTTAACTCAAAATTAAACCAATTCCAATCATCAATAATCATTTATGTAAGTACAGTAAAAATATTAAGCATATAATATATTTCGGTAAAGGAAATAACTATGAATATATTTTCTGTTTACTCTTGGTGGTCTTTGGCCACATCGGGACTATTTCTAAGATAATAATATCCATGTTTAATTTCTGGTAAAAAGACGGGTTTAATTATTTCACATTTAATTAAAGACTTGTATTTTAATTATTGCAATTTAATTATTTTACATTTAATTAAACACTTGCAACATCATCGTGTCACCCTGTATGCGCATGCAACGCGCGCTGCGCAAAAGCTCCCCCTGAGCGTGGCTTTGTGTAAGACAGCGGCGCTATCCAATTTAGCCTGCCTGGCGCTAGTTCCATTTGCTTGTTCCGCAGATGAAGAACTTCAATAGAAATTGTTACGGATGGATTGTAGTAGATAGTTTGATAACTATCATAGCATATCATAAGCATAAATAAAAATATTCCGTAACAAGAAATAAAGTCCAATATATATTGAATGGTTCGCACATGAAAAATCACACCCTGCTTTCTGAAACTAAAACTATTAAGAACCCTACGTAGGCGTATGTCCTTCACGCAATTTTGCCAAGATGATTTAAAAAAAAAACAATTCATCCCGCTCATGATTATAAAACAGCGCATGACGAGAACAGCGCCAGATGTTTACAAGCATGCCTGGTGTCGCGTTAACAGGTATCCGATGTGACACCCGCGATGCTTCCACGCTCGCCAGCTGTGCTGTGCACGCAATATTTGATTTTAATAAACACTTTCTCGGCCGGCAGGAGTTCCTCTTGTTTATTTTGAACGCACGCCTGTTAATTTGAATTCCGGTTGGCAACCCAAGCAGTAATTTGACGCCGACAACTGAAGCACGCATCGAAAGTGCTTTCTATTACCGCAGAATGTGATGGGGGAGTCTATTTTTGAGCGCCGATCATCCACATTTGGCGCACCTCCATCGTATGCCTACGCATATTACAAAATATGATATTTACTGCTACCATTCGGAGTGAACTGAATTTCATGTAGAGGAGTATTTATTACAGTTTTATTTTTTTTGCTCAATCGGTGATCTATATACTTTTTGGATTCACAAATTGAAAAATGTTCACGATTACCTTTCCGCCAAGTACAGATTCGTACTATTACTAACGTCAGCAAACATTGGTGAAACCCAGGACAGCCTGGGGGAGCGACGACGTGAGTTGGCTAGACTGAAAAAATATCATAAAGTAAAAGATTTTAGTTTATCAATTTGCAAAATATAACAGAATCGTACTTGTGCCAAGGCACATCATCAGTTACGTTCCTGGAGGCGCTGCCATTTGCAGTTGTTTGAAAATTAAAGAGAGTTGAGACAAAGACGCGTAAACGCGTAAGGGGCTGGATAGTACTAACGTGACTTGCCTTGACTTGCGAAGATGAATCAAAGCATCTATGCTATTCCAATTTCATTATATTTGAATTGAGAACGGTCACCCTAGAAAATTATTTTTACAGCTTCACAGTGTGCCACAATAGTTAACCCTATAACGTGTGAAATAATTCCTAAGATATTCCACAAATACAAGGATGCCTTAATTTTTTATCGTCTTATAATTAAGTTTTGTTCTGAAGTCTGATTTAAAAATAAGAATTATTATCGAATGCGTCTCCATTTATTTTTTGCATAAATCAATATAAGTTCAGGACTTTTTCAGAACCGTTTTAAAGAAATGCCAATAAGGGCTTTGTGAATTTCTAAATGCGGCGTGGCTTGCCACAATTTTGATTGCAAAATGTAATAGCATTGCAGAGTTTTGGTAGCTCATTATAGCCGCAGGAATATAGCGACGACAGAAACTTTATTTTGGGGAAGAAAAGCACTCCACAACTTGTTGACGCTTGGCTGAAACAAATATGTAAATAAATGGGAACAGTCCATGTAACGATTTTCCTCAGCTGAAACAAACAAATATCCCTCCGTTAACATATGAGGTGCAATGGTGTTTGGGGAAGGTGGGAGCGTTTGTAATTCGACATTCTCCGATATATGGCGTTCCATTTCACTCTTTGTAGCGGTTAAACAATCTTGATTGACCTGGTGCCTGAACATTTTACAGCTTGAGTTCCAATGTTCGGATTCAGAAAACAACGAAACTGAAACAAAATTACCGGTACATTTCAATATTTTGAACAGTTCTCACATTTAGTGATTAGAAACTGACCATATGCGGAAATATCCATTGATGGATTACCTGCGACAAAAAAATCGTAACGCGCCCCAAACACATTCGTCATCGAAGTACTCCAGATGCTAACTGGATTGGATGGAAAGTAGTTTTGCCGCAGGGCTCTATCTCATGGGATTGTGTGTGTGATTTCACGATAGAAATCCAGGAAAATATAATGCTCTCGCGGCCAAAGTAAATTTGCATTTTCTGAAACGACCAAATATTGCAACACATACGTACAAATATTCGTGCACGTAGAAGCTATACACTGTGCGTATGGTCAATAGAGCGGTGATACATACTAGAAAGTTAGTATTGAAAACTACAACAAGAAAATAAAATAAGAAGTCAAAATAAAGATTTTAAATCTACGTACCGTATGAGATCGAATGTACGTTGTACAGGTATATGAAACTTTATTGAAATTTTTTATTTTCTGCTGACGCAAGCGTTAAATGTAGCAAGTAGGATACCATCCTAAAGCGAAGTACGTGCACCTTCCGAATGCATATATTAATCAATCCAACTTTCCAGGGCATGCGGTCACATTTACCTAATATTCAAAATCCATTTAGACGATAGACGTGTACATAACGAAATTTGGAACGAACTGTTTCACCGGAAAAACGTTTGGATTGTTCGAAGATGCGCCGATTGGCAAATTTCCAAGTGACGCTACCAGTTTTGGGAGATCCATCTTGTGACAATGGTGTCATGTGAAAAATTACATTATTTACCGAAGTTTAACAAACAAACAAACCGATGTTTGTCAAATATCGGCTATCGCGCTAGGAGAGATTAATTTTTCTCCGAAATCATACACCAAGTTTAACAGTCTTGTATAAAAGAGAGCCTCTTAGCTACAGTCATCCGTTGCAAAAAAATAACTCCACGAGGCATGATAATTAACAAATACGAGATTCTTAGATTCCTATTGTGCGCACTGAAAGAGTGTAAGAATTCTCCGACGAGCAAATAAAAGGTCTAATTCAATCAGTACATTGCGCAGCAAAACGCATCCGAGTAAAAGATAATTCCCGTTTACGAGAATGGAATGTTTCAAGAAGAGCGAGATGGAATTATTTGATGAGCGGGGGCGTATGGGCAGATACCCAGGGCGCTGTAAAAAAATTGCAATCTCGTTTAATTCTCATCGCATGGGTCCATTCCTTTTTAAAAGGAACCCGTTCCAGTTCCCGGTCCTTCCATAAGGAACCCATCCCCGTTCCAGTTCCTACATAAATAAAAAAGAGACCTGTCCGTTCCTTGAAAAAGATGCCGATTAGTGTATTGTTCACAAAAATATAGTGTATTTGTTATCTGCAAGGTGGGACCAACAAGTAGAGTGAATAACGCAGTTTAAAATGTGCAGTGGTAGCCTCACATGGAAACAATCCCTGTCGCACATTACGCATCTCTGACAACGTGGGTACAAATCGTCGAAAGTAGTACCGACACATCGATGGGTCAGTAGGGCGGGTCCGGCCGGCGGTAGGCGTCCATGGTGGAGGTGACCTGCAAAATCCCTTGTTAAAGGCTTACGAGGGTGGGCGGGGACACTGACCAGTCGTCCACCGGTCCAACTTCCGGTTTTTCAAAGGCCATTGAGAGTTTGAGACCTTTGAAATCATACGATCCAGCAGATTTTTGCCGGATCAGTGCTGGATTGGGTCCAATCCGGCAAAAAAAGTGCTGGATTGGACACGATCCGGCAAAAAAAGTGCTGGATTGGACACGATCCGGCACTTTTTTTGCCGGATTGGACCCAATCCAGCAGAATTGAGACCTTGAAAAGCAAGATGGCGGCGCAAAATGGCGCCATTTCACCGGAAGTGACGTCAGGGGCGCCATCTTCAAGGGACTTTGGGTCAAAATGGCGGCACTTCCGGCCGCCATCTTGTTTTTCAATGGCCTCAAAATCTCAATGACCATTGAAAACCGGAAGTTGGACCGGTGGACGACTGGTCAGTGTCCCCGTGCCCACCCTCGTAAGCCTTTAACAAGGGATTTGCAGGTCACCTCTCCAAGGCTGCCTACTGCCGGTCCGGACCGCCCCCTTACGCCATCAAGCGGTCTTTACTACTCTTGATTAATTTTGTTTATCTCACGGCTTCTATCATATTTTTCTCTTGTAAACAGCAAAGGATTACTGTCAATCCTTTGCTGTCTAGGCTCACATGACATGCAACCATAAATGTTTTATTTTTCTGTAGTCGTCGCGCGTACAGTTACGCTACAGTATGTCTCTATCATTTCTAACTTTACAAAACACTTTATACTTGAGAAACTGCCTTTCATTTGAAATCAGTTCATTGAAATCTTTTAGAATCAAAACCAGAACTAAACTTAATCGATTTTGATTTTAAAGTATCATTATTTTCGGAAGAAGCCATAGATTTTGAAGAGACCATAGATTCTGAATAAGCCCTAGATTCTGAATAAGCCATCTTACATATAACGATCTCAATGGGAATTCACATCGGTCAAAGCAGTCCATCCTCACAAGTAGAACCCTGGGATCGCGCTTTATCTCACAAACTAAAGCATCGTCGGTTCGAAACCCTGTCCGCCCACTCATTAAAAAAAATCGCATCACGCAACCGCCAGCAAAACTAAAGAAACATCAGACACAATTGACCTGGTTTCAAACGGTTAGATTGTCATACTAACCGGGGCTCCAATTTAAACATAATAAACAGCAGCCCAACTCTTTTTTTCCCACACGGAAAAACACAAAAACAAAATACCGGCATCCTCTACTCCACTATTGTTCAGCAAACGCACCCGGTACAAGCAACCTCAATTACAAACCCGCCAATCCAAACCGCAATTATGCACCCTGTAATTACTCACAAGCACATCCCTTATTTTTTTCTGATTCATGTTTGTAGGACGCGGAGACCAAACTATCATAGGATCAGCCGGCCAACACTCTTACTACACCGGACCCCCCATTGGTGCTGGTAAAGTGTGCCAGTCATACTTCCAGCTAGACGGGCGTTGTTGTTGTTCAAGGTAGCCGTTCGTCTGAGAGAAACTGAGAATCGAAACAATCGTAGGGGAAAACCACTCTCACTGAACGCCGGAAATTTCTGCGGAATCGACGGGACGACGTGAAAAATTCTCGGCGAGAATTGCGACGAGTTTCTCCCGCCCAGATCACGACATGGTATACGTTAAAGCGACGGATTAGTTGATTTCGAGCAATGTGCTACAATCCCAAACGCTAATGACGGTAATAACGACGGTGGGAAAATTCGGCAATGACCGCACCATGGCCTGTCACAGATTTGTCACATTCACGGTAAGTTGCATTATCAATTTGCTGTCGAATACTTTTGGTTGGTTAGTCAGTCCAGGGACTGGTTTTAACAGCAGGGTGTCGTCTCTGGACCCCGACCCTCGATTCCCCGACACCTGTTTTACTAGGCAGAATACAGAGGTGGTTTGCCATTGCCTTCCTCCGCTCAGTACCACAAGCCAATCAAACGATCGGTTGCGCTGGGAATCGAACCCAGATCCGCTGGTTGGTGAGCGAGCAGCTATCTCACGACCACAGCGGACGGACAATGAATGCTATCATACTGCTTTATTTACACCACACCCCAGGGCGCAAACTATGATTTTTTTCCTAGATTAAGTCCTACCTTAGAAGGGATCTTTAAGCGTACCTAGAAGCGTAAAGGCACGCCATCCCACGGCTTTACTTACATTCAACAGAAATGCGTGTTTACGAATTTCTCTCGCCCGAAAAATTCCGAAGGTCTCTGCCGGGAATCGAACCTGCGATCACGGGTATAGTAGGAGAAAACGCTAGCCACTATGCCACTTGTTCCTTTAACAAAAACATAAGATTCAAAACTCAATATGCCGCGGATTAATGAAAGCCTAATATTGAATCCTTCCATTCGTTTATCTGACGCACAACCGATCGACGACAAACACCTATTCCAAAACACCCCGATCCCCTCCACCCCATCTCCCCTACATATGACCCAAACAGAAAACATACACTTATGTAAAGAGTGGAATTAAAACGTAAAATCTAAAACCATCATCTTTCACCTTTTTTCAAAATCTACTGATCCTTGTCCAACCAAGATCAATAGTCTTTCGGTGTGTCTTATTCATTTTTTGGCCTTTTAAGCAGGCAGAAAGCACCACATTTTTTTTGTTAAAACGGACACTATTATTCTTCATGCAACTTTTGTGACGTGCAGGGTCTCAGTAATATATGCAAAAAAAACCTCACGGACGCGCGTTATTGAACTCTAGAATAAAAGAGGGGTTGAAATAAAAAAATAGCCTGCCTCCTACTGGGAAAGTCAATGTTCAGCAGCTTCTGCTGATCAGCGCGGCTATATACAACTGGTTTAACGTGATGACATTGAAGAAGATTTGTCTGACAGAACGACAGGAGGGTGCGGGCATGGGTCGACAACTGGAATATATTTTATCCAGACAAAAAAAAAAGCTTAAATCAAAAATGGAGTCAATGCCACTATTAACATGGTCGGTTAGAGATGCAGTCACGTTAAGATTTTAAAATAAATAAAAAATCAAAAACAGGCTATATCTCCTTTTCATCTTTGAGTACCGATATTCTACATGACCACAGGTATTGCCCCTACCTCAACATCCCAGATGGTGCCCAACAATTGTGTTTTTCGTTAACTTCGTTCGACACTCATTAATGGCGCTTACAAGCATGTATTGATTTTTTTTTTTTGTTCTTTACATTTATTTTAGCTCTTGATCTCAAGCTCTTAAGAAAGTACGCCGAGGTTCGAAGGATAATTAAGGGAAAATGAGTGATCGAAAAGATGACTGGTGCATGGAGTCCAAAGTGACGTCATCGATTTGATGAACAGTCATCGATGTATCATCAATTCCATTTGGTATCATCACGAATCTGCACAATTTAACTGCACTACACTGACATTCGGGAATGCGTGTATTTCATTCGAAACGTATTCGGAAATCAACTTATATTTTTGATAACCTCACTTACCAAAAACTGTGCCATTGTTAGTGCTTAAAAAATCAAATTAACATTTGGGAACTTTTATTTTGCAACAAAGAAAGCTACCCCTCTTCAGGTAGTTTATACATTTTTATTCATATTTCACTGACGTCAAGTATCGTACAAGACAGCCAGCCATGATCTTTCAGATTTCTTATGGCACTGATACAGTCTTAAAATTCAACATTATTTATTCCCACTGAATCAATCAAAGGAACCAAATCGGGAAGTATGTAAAATTAATTTTAGTCGATAATTTACCTCGATGTTTGCGGAATCGTGAATTATAGAAACATTTCCCGGTTCTTTTTACACGCAGTAAATATCCAATTGAAATTCGGGTATTTTTTGGTGTTTGTAGGATTCGCTCGTAATTGTACATAATTTGTTTAAGTGGAGCTGCGATCAGGGTAAAAACAAAATGTCCAGAGACATGGGAACGGGAATAGGGGATGATCTCTTGGGGGAAAACATGGGTTAGTGTGACCGTTGAACCGATACCGGATTTCCTGATATATTTTTTTATATTTTGTTACGTGCGTGCACTTGTATCTAATTTGTAATAAACATTTTTTCGTAGAAATTTCTTGTTTTTAAAAACTTTCTATTAAGATGACTTGAGCGTTGATTGTTTGTCTGTCTGTCTGTCTGTTTCAACCACTTTTCGTCTCTTTTAAAATTACTTGCACACGTCCGAGAGGTCACATTAATCTTAAATTAGGATAAACGTAGGAGCCGTTGGGTAGGAGCACCTCTTGGGTAGGAGCAATTTATTTTAGCTATTACGTCCTAGAGGGCTGATTTTTTTTGAAGGTCAATCTCGAGGTACACTTTGTTATTTTCAACTTTTCATGACCTTGGAAGAATTCTGGAATTCTCCGGAAATTCTTTTGTGTCGATTTTAGAAGACAAAGAGATGAGCAACAATTTTCAAACCTTCCATCTCTATTTATGTCCTTTTCACGTGTATTTAGTATTCGTTTCTGGGTTGCGTTGCACAATTCATTTCAATATTAAAATTGATAACGCGAGCGAGTGACGTCATAGTGGTAATATTAACGTCATACGTCTATACATCATAATAGCGAGTGACGTCATAGTGGCTCATTTTTCCTAATCGCTAGCGTTCTGGCTTTTTTCAAGCTAGTGGTCGCGAGTTCAAATCCCGGTAATCCCTATTTTTTTGTTCTTTGCTTTTCTGTCAGCATCTTTAAAATGAAAGTTTTTTGCCATTACTTGTTTTATGTGTGAACTTTGTGTGCATATTCGTTATTTGTAAACATTCGCATTTGCTTGTTAAAGATTGGCGTATTTTTATTAATACTTTTTTTGACGTGACAACGTCTTTCTCGAAGTGACAACGTTTTTCTATTTTCGGGGTGAAAACATACCTAAGACTAACAGTACATACATTGTATTAGTTCTACATGTGGGTATACACTCCTGGACTCTTCGACACACTTGTTTAAAACTACCCTTAATTCGTATTCTTCTGCTCGCTATAGCCGAACGCAACGGTTTATTTATTTATTTGTTTTTAAGGAGAAATCCCCTCACTGAATCGATTGTTTGGGAGGGAAGTACGTATTGTATTGAATACGTATTGTATTGTATTTGTATACGTATTGTATCAAGGCAAAAAACTTTCACTGGAATTTTAAATTGTACAGGCATCTGAACGAGACGAGGATTTGTGGGACACTTCTCAACTAAAAGCAGACAAGTTTCGTTCACATTTTTGTCATTGACTATAGAAAAAGTGAAGAAAAAAAATTATAAAAGACCAACAAAACCTTTGATAAAGATCTGAAATTTTAAACAAATTTATTTAATTACAATTGCATTAATAAAACATTAGCGTGGTGCTTATGTTTGCCGTGTTTTCAACTTTGAACTTGTCAGACTCGATAGTCTCTAGTTTTTCGACACAACCAGAGTATTTTTACCTGAAATATCAATTTAAAAAAAATAATAATCAACCAATGTTAACCTGAATTTATTATTTTTTTAAAGTTTTTAATGGCAAATGGCGGCGCCTGACCAATGTTATGCTTTTTGCGCTGCATGATTTTCCAATTTGTATCACTACTTTATTTACCGGGTGTCTCGTTGGATTTAGGAAGCGGTTTCTCAATGGTGTTGTGGATCGACAACTTTATCCTGTCTTTACCCTTGCCGACTACGACGGTGGGATTGGAGTTCAGCAATTTGGTAAATTGAAGCGCGGTGGCTTGCTTCACCTAATCCTCCATGAAATATACACGCTTCAAATTATTTTTCAGCACTTCAAAAAAATATAAATATGAAAAATTAGATTTTTTTTATTAATTATAATCTCGAATGATATGCCGTAAATGACATTTTATAAAATTGACCTGAGAAAGCTCGGAGATAAACGCGTTTGTCTGTTTCGCCATAGCTCCGCTAAATTCGTTCAAGAATTGCACTTGACTGAAAACAAAATAAACAACGAAATTATTTTTGTAGTCATTTTCGACAACAGGGTCAATCAAGGTGATCCTGAAAAAGATATACAGTATGTAGCTTCAAAGAATAACAATAAACCCACGACAGACTGGGGTTCGCGAAACTTCGTGATGGATTTGTGTACAATTTTCGTGTTTATATGAGGCTTCTTCAAGGCCGTCAAACGTCATATCCCATCCCCCGTTCGTCGGAAACCGGCTCCATCCTGTGGCACACCTGCTGGTACACAACGATTCACCGAAAACCATAAAGATCGCTCGATTTATTACCTGGCAATAACCTTTGGTAACTCGCGCAACAAGACCTCCTGTCCGGCTTGACAATTCTTGTCGGCCTCGTCGCACTTTCTCTCCGCTTGATGGCGCTGCTTCGGACTCGACTTACGATCCTTCTGCAGAGACTTGAGCGTGGTCTTCAGCGAGTGGAACTCGCTGTTGACCTCTTCCTGCTCATCCGAACGCTTCTATTCAGTTTTCACGCGTATGTGCGAACGGATAAAATGGAACGAGGAAATAATTAAACCAAACACCGGTACTGGAAATGCTTATATGTCCATGCACAATAAATATCATTAAAAACGTAATGTATTTTGGACGACACCTGACGTTTTACGTCCTATTACGTATAGGCACTGTCTGTCACTGTCTGAAGCACACGAGGTTTCAGTGTTGGGGAGTAATGGTTCGAAAACTGGACGTTACATCCGTTACTTCATGTTTGAGAAACTTTGTAACGGTTCAGCTACTTTCATTTTTGTAAGTAAAGATAACTGTAGCGTCTTCCAGTTGTTGATAAGTAACGAAGATCTTCTTAATTACTTTTTAAAAAAATAAGTTATCCAACTCTATAAAGTCACTAAATAATACACACAAAAGTGGTAATATAAAGAAGTTGTATCGCAGGACCTTTGTAACGGAATTTCTACTTTGGATTATCCAACTCTGCGAGGTTTTTTTTCAAAGTTTCGAAATAATTTTGCAACGGTTTAGTTACTTATATTTGTTTAATTATTTTTGCTATTTTTGTTTGTTTTTAAATTGAAATCACGATTTGTAGATACAGATACATTAGTCCCATACGTTTGTAAGTACATCTCATATATAAAATGAAGGTTTATGAGCACGACAAAAAACCCACAAAAACAAATGTAAATGTTCAACTGTCACCTCTGTCATTTCCAATGACGCGATGTACTTTTGAAAGACAGTCATCACAACTTCATGGACGTCCTGCGAGTAATTGTCCCACACCGTTTTTTCATCCTAATACGTTGCGCAAACCAGTTAATTCAATTTCTCTCCAATTTTATGACAGCATCAATTCTAATCAAATTAAAGCATTAGGTTAATGGTGAAATATTTCTGTAACAATTTTAAGACACAACTCAAACTTGATTTCTCTCAAATTATACTCCCGACTCACTTCGAAACAGACTTCGATGTCCTGGCGAAACGGCCAGGATTTGTTGTACATGGTCAACGTCGCAGCGTGCAAGGTGTCAAGTGCAGTGGTCATGCTCTCGATGCTCATGACATAAATTTGCAAGGCTTTTTTCAGAATTTTCACCTTCCCCTTAGGATGACATTCATAAAGCATTTTAAAAAATTCAAATATTGACGTAATCGTAAAAATTCAAATTGTATGATCATGCAAAATTTATGCAAAACGTTAATACGTGTTGATCATGAATGGCGTCTCGGAAGAAGTCCAAAACAATGTCACGACTCTTGCCCGAGAATTGTTCTCTGTTCCCAGACCTATTGTCGATTTTCTGGAGAAGCAAAAAAGGTTTAATTTAATTGTTTTGCAAAAATGTCATCAGAATTGACATCCCCAATTGCATTTTTCCAAAGATAAATGTTTATCGATGTGTTGTTTATTTAATATCGCAAAATATACATATGTCTTAAATTGTCTTTCAGAAATCACAAGTCGTTTACAATTCTCAAGTTTGTTATTAAATAACAGCCCTGCTTATCTATATATATATATTTTTTGCACGTTAACTTTTTCTAAAGTTTGCTGCTATCAGCATCACTTATTGGCGATCACTACATACACGGCGATACTGCGGGCGAGCTGTTGCATGAGGAGCAGCAACAATTGCTTGGGCATTAAAGCATTTTTAACTCTAATGAAACTCGGAAAAAAATTACGAATATAAACTTACATTGTCGTCGACCATTGCCTCTATTTCGGAAGTGTAAACCGATTGTAGAAAGTACAACTATCTAAACGATGCGGTGACAAGAAAAATTTATGTTTTTACGATTATTCATTTTAAATCGCATCGCCTGTCACGTGCCTAAATATTTCGCGCACGTTGGATTGTTATTGCATAATTTGATTGAGTTTTATAAATAAAATTACTTGATCAGCAATATTAAAGTTAAAATAACAATATTCAGAAAAATTGCTCATTTTTTGTTTAATGACTTTTCACGACTCCTGGTTTGGTTTTCAATTAAAGCGTGTCTCAATCCGAATTGTCATTTGAAAAAGCCATTAATCAAAAATATTATTGATGACTTCCATTTGCAGAAATACTACAATAAATATTTTAAAATTGTCGTTCAAAATAAAAATATTCGATTTTATTTGCAACCAACCCCATTTGAAATGTTGTAAAGTTGGCGCCAGACTGGATCATGAGTGCACGGGACTAGTACCGCCATCTAGTATCAATCTACGTAAACAGATAAGCAAAGCCTGGCCTT
>JAUJYS010000459.1:0-23202 GCA_033995665.1 Melogona broelemanni
TGAGGGGCACATTCCAGTACCACAGAATCGAATGAACGAAAGCCTGCGCCGGGAATCGAACCCGGGACCACCCGCTTTGTAGTCTATGACCATAGCCACTGTACCACGGAGGCCGCACAAATTCTCGATCGAGGCTTCTGGTAAAAATAGGGAAAATTCGTCCTTGATTTGGTAATTTCACCCCGCCATATACCCCTTTGTACGTGCATTGCATTGTAATTGTACAATTTAAGTAATTTGCAGTTTTAACACATTTTAATTGTACCTGTAATTGATAAAGCTAACTTTTCCTGAAATTAACTTTTAAAAAGATGATTCACCAATAGAGAAAAGATAAACGACCCTAAACCATTTTAAAAAAATCAAATATTAAAGTAAGAAGCTAGTCTTTTTTTTAATAGACAAAGCATTTAGCCAATTTTTGCTGTACGGTTTGACTACGAACACATACACTGTTATTCGTGCTTCGCCAGAAAATATGTGGCGCTTTCATCGAATGTCTTAAATTCCCACAACGCACCTACTGTTCGTAGTCTTATCTCTGGTGAAAATAGTATCGATACCATCGATATTAATCCGTTTAACGAATTGATCAACAGCTGTTCTAACGTGGATTAAGCCCTGGTTAAAACACAAGTCAGTGACTAAATTTTGTCTGCGGAGTCATTTTTTTTCTGACTGTATAGAAGCCGTGACATCGCAAAGAACGGCTGCGCCACTTTCGTCGCGTCTTTCTTAGATGGCGTGTTTCCCTGAAACTCATCTTTTTTTTTCCCTCTTCTGCTCGAAAAAATTCCAGGTTCTGCAATTTCCGGAGAAACACAGCAGCCCAGTCAAAATTATTTTATTCGCTTTTAAACAAAACCGAAGCACAACCTCTCCTACCGCCGGGAACTGCTCCTGCTATCACCCCCCCCCCACCCGTCACCACCCACCGATATGGCCAGCCTGCACTCGTTAAGACCCTCCAGAAAGGTTTGATAAAACAAACACGCTCTAGCCACAACGCAACTAAACCAGATTCGCAATTTTTTTTTTAAACCGCACAGCATATGGCCAGACCCATCTTCAAACGCGTGTGCGTTTCGAAAAAAAAAAATCACAGTTGCCTGGATGATGGCTTGGCGTTTGAAAGCTGAAAGCATCGTGTGAAAAGATGCCTGCGGACAGAGTCGGGAAAGGTGTTGCAGCTCAGTGGTTGACAAATTGTGGCGCGCGTCTACGCACGGTCACTGTTAAAAAACGTAACCTAAGTTCGAGCACCATTGTCTCAGATTAAAATTTGAACGCAGCGTGCAGCACTTCGCAACCGAAGCACGCCCATTCCCAAATACGGGAATTTTTCTTGGCTTAGCAGTGTGTCCAAGCTACGCTACAGTACAAGCCACAAATTGTCAACTAGGTGTCTGTAAAATGTGTAAAATGCCTCGCTTAATGATGTTAAAAAAATACTGTGTCTCGTCAAAGAAATAAATCAAGACTAAAAACAAGTTTGCCCTTCCTATAAAATAAAACGGTTTCCGCCATTTTGTGTGCACAAATTTTAGTGCGCACAGCGGAATAACGATGCGCATAACGGAAAGCCCACGCTGCGACGTCGTGATAGTAGCAATATTCGAATGGAACCTGCAAAAGTGCTGCCTGTCCTAGGACTGGTTTAAGCGCCAGTTTAGAATGTTCAGAAATTTCATTGGCAGATTCAGGATGAAAATTAATTTGTATCTTATCCCGTCCTAGAACGTAAAAGGCCACAAAGTCTGTTCACCACTGTTGCAGCAAGCGACAAGAAAAGCGAGGAGACGACAGAGAAAGAGCAGAGATCGTTTACTTGCCAACTCCCAGGGGCGGCACTAAGTAACGTGTAGACAGTTGTTAAGACGCCTTCCCAAGCCCCTCCCGCACACCAGACCCCCTTCTTCCTGCCCCCCAAAAAACTCGAGCGAAATGGCAGTGACGCGGCAGAGCACTTACAAAGAATTTGGAAAAAAACATGATTTTTCAATTGGATGCTGTCTCACACCAGACGCGCGCAACCGCTTTGCAATTTGGGACAAAAAACTTGGGACTACTTCGCGCAAGTGTCAATGAAGCCCACCAAACGAAATGGTTCACAAACTATGGCTGAATGACAACAGATCAGGCAGACACACTATCACATCTGAAAAAAAAAAACCAAATACCCTGGGAGGCCAATTACAAACATTTGTATGCAAACCCCAGTCAATGTTGCGCGTCTAGATGCAGTAATATAATTGATAGCTGGACGTGTATACTGTTCCCAGACGCTAATATAAAAGACCCATTTTTATTTAGGAAAATCCCCATCTACTCGAGTTAAAATAAAATAATAACTGATAAAGTAGCCATGATTCTCGAAAACTTGTACGACTCGTCGAAGTCCAGTCGGTAAATGAGTCAGACTGTGGCCCGACGGACCCGGGTTCGATCCCAGGAGCATGTTTTCCCATTTAATCGATTCCGGGTACTGGTGAAAATGCTTCCCTCCGACATTGTCATAGCAACACCAAGGACAGAGAATCTCCTATAATGCGATTCACCGTAGTGATTTTCGATAGTAAAATAAAAACTAGCAGAACTATTCAGCTTATTTAGAAACACCATTTCTGGGCTAGCTAGTCACCCTGCCGAACCAAGTGCTCACATAGAGCCTCGTATTTATGCCACATAAGCTCGAATTTACCTATTTGTTTTTGTGGCTTTGTTCAGGATCCTAACAAAACTGATATGACACGAGCGGGAGAAAGAGCAGATGTCCATGGCTGTGTATTAGAAGTAACAAGTCACGTGGATTACTGTCCGCCCTCTGCCTCCACCGACACCCACCATCCATTCATAGGCAACCAGGTGCAGCGTATTGTGGTCGCTAATTTGACTGGGCAAAAAGAAACAACAATAACCTATAACAATTAGAGGCACAACAAAGAGAGCCATGCCAAGCTCACTGGAACGTGAACCACGTCACTCATGGTGGTTGGTGGCGCCATCTGTTGCGACTGGGGCGGTGAGCGGAAATAATGGTCATTTTTTTCGCGGAACCAACGGTTTTAAACGTGGATGCTTCACGAGTATTATCGGGTATGCGGGCCCACTGTTCAACAGGTAAAAAGCTTACTCTGGCAGCTGACTTTTCACCTGAAAATCGCATTTCTGAGCGGCCCCTAGTTGGCGACATTATATCTGCATCGCAAAACGTGTTACGAGAACTGACATTAAGGAATGTGTAGCAACTGAGCGTACCGCGCAACCCGTGCTGCATTGTAGATTGGATGTTGCCAATTTCAAGAAAAAATAGCGATCTAAGTAAAGAATGAAAATGCAAATTTCAAATGAAAACTGTTACCATACGAGAAGCATAGAACTACTGTGCTAGTTGGAATCAAATTAATAACACTTTTTCATTTAATCTGGTCGAAAATAAGCAGAAAAATCAATAGAAACTGTCCACAACAGGTGCTTTGTGTAATTTTGGTTCGAAGGAAAAATTGAAAAACTAATCTCTAAATATGGATTTTGTTTTATACCTGTACAGAACACGCACAAAATAATATTAAACCCCCAACTTCGCATTTAGCAAATTTTTTGTCTATGTATACGGTTGTTATGTCTGAAAGTCGAAAACCGACCGATACGAACATCAAAAAACACAACTAGCAAAATTGCCCCCAGAGGATGCAACATTAATAATGCAAACGCAATAGGGGAACACGGTCCGGGACCGCACCAAAACGAAAGATGAACAGAGTCTGGAGAACTCACTGCTGTCCCAAACTGTGTTCCCATATTCGCTTCCGCCTACTATTGTATTAATATATTAATAATGCATCACACGACACAAACAAACCCCATTAACGTCCAATTAAAAATAAAGTCCGTCAAAATATAATTAAATATAGCTGAAATACAGATAAGAGTCGGTGACGGTGACACGACTTACCTTCTTGCTTGTACATTCAGCTGAATCCGAACACTGGAATGTTGTGGTAACGGCGGACCGGGGGGGAATCAGAGTTTCAAGTCTGTGAGACGTATGTGACGACGACCAAGTCCGGACGTTCGACAGCGGTGATGTTGTCCCAAGTGCCGGAATGCAGAGAGTGACGTGGCCGCGCTCGGTGTGTCGTGGGGGCGCAGCAAGTGTCTGTTGGTAGCGACCGCGAGATGGTGATCCGAAAACGGCGCGAAAAATACCTGTAGGCGGAGAAATAAGGGGGGGGACCAATAATCATCATGAGAGTGGGCCACATCACGGTTATCGAACGCGAGGTTGGGGGTGTGGAGAGACCCGATCGAACGGGGCGAAAGTAGACCTAGTGACGCGGGACACGGCAAACATGGCAACCAGCACGATAATGACAAAAGCCGGCCGACGCCACACACACACACACAACACACTCGGGCTCGGCGTTGCCACAACTGTCCGTGGCGTTCGCTATCCTGAGTCGAAAAGGTAAACGCCAGGTAGGATGAGGGGGAGCAGTAAGGTGGGGGAGGGTTAAGGGGTGGATAGTGGGGGTGGTGCGACCGTTGATGCCGATAACGAGGAGCGGAATTGAGGGTGGCAGGAAGTGAGAGGGGAAAATTGGCGATCGGTCGATACGCGTGTGAGGTAGTGTTGGGTAGGAACGGAACGGAAAAGTCCCGTTGCTAGGAACTGCTTCCGTTTTTTGAGGAACTTAGGAACGCCTTGGTTCCTGATAACCTGACTACCTGATAACGGAAAAAGGTTCCTTTTTTTTTTTTGAAGAACTGAAACGGGAGTTCCTATTTTTGAGGACCTGGAACGGGAGTTCCTTTTCGGTGTAAAGGGTTCCTTTTGCCATAACTTTTAATTCTCTATGAGTACAATTTTCCAAAGAGTGCTATCAGCGTAACAATTTTGTAGCATGAAACAGAAATTGATAAAGATTTTGATCTGCTGAAGGCTTTTGGTCAATGTCCCAAAATCTAAATTTGTCCTATTTATTCCCGCAAATGTTTATTTTTTAAATATTTTTATTCGAATGGGCGGAAAAGGAAAGGATCTGTAACGAGAACTGGTACCTTTTTATCGGAGGAACGGAAACTGGAACTAGTTCCTTTTATAAAAGGAACGAACCCAACGCTGGTGAGGGGGTTAGGTGGACAAAAAACGAGGGGTGGTTAATGAAGGTGGTCGTCCCACGCAACGCCAAACAGCTACAGGTATACAACAATTTCCCACTCCCACCCGGGAGGGGGGGGACCCCGTGAACAAACGGCGGTTTTGCGGTGTCCACCCCCGCTCTGCTGCTAGTTCCGACACCCGTCGGTCGCCACAGAGGGCGCTGCGTGCGTGGTGGTGGTGGTGGTGGTGGTGGTAGGGATGGGGTGTTATGGCGGTGGTGGGGGGCTATTAGTTTTTGTTGTGGGTTTCGGTGGGGCCCGGTTGCCTAGGCAACGGGCGCGGGGCGGGTCAGCCGCGCACGGGCAAAGGAACCTTGGAATAGACATTTTAATTCATTTACTATTCATTTACTATGCAAGCAAGCGACCAATCATCGAAACGCGCAGAGTCGGTTTCCAAGTTTGACAGTTGCCCTCCCGGAATATGTATTACATATAAGAAGGAGGGGGGGAGGGATATGGGGGGTTGGTGGGATATTGGTGGCGCCAGCAAGGGGTGGTGGTGATGGTGGTTTTGGTGGCGGAGGTCGATTGGTGTTCTAGCGAGCGTGTGTGGTAGTAGGTGCGCAACGCAGACCACAATCCCGAAAAGCCAGAGTCAGTGATGCAAGGTTTTCGTACTTGAGATGTTTAGCCGTTTAAGATGTTTGAACTAATTAGGTGTGAATAGCACGTGTAAATAGTTACACAGGCGATTTACCAATTCCACCCTGTCCTAAAAGTTTCTTTTGGAGTAAAAATTCTGATTGCCATCCCGTTAGAAACAGATAGCTTTGCTCGTTAACGAAGAATATAAATAATTTGAAGAGTTCTTATCAGTAGGAAAGCCATTTTCAACCTAACGTCCTTCACACAGAAAATCGATCGAACGATAATCGATAGAAAAAATAATGAAATAGACTATACTTTTTACACAGGTGGATAAGATTTGCAGATCGCAAACGGCCGTTGTGCTACAAATAACAAGCTGTTTTTTCTGCTATATCGAGTTCATCCCAGGTAGCAAATCCGTTCCATCCCAATTAATCAAGACAGTTTGTTGGGATAATGATTTTGATTGAATTCGCGAAAGATCGAAGAATAATTATCTATGTTATCGGGCCCCAGTGGCTCAGTGGGTGTGGTCACATTCTACTGAGCGGGTGGTCCCGGGTTCGATTCCCGGCGCAGGTTTTCGTTTATTAGATCCTGTGGTACTGGCGTCACCCCTAAGCTTCCATTAGGAAGTCCAGAGCTTAGAGGTGGATCCTGCAGCCAGGCTATTCCAGATGCCATTCCCCTTCCCTTTCCCTCATATATCTCCATAGAGACACGAGGGTGCACTGGTAGGCACTACCGTGGCACAGGTAGGCACTACGGTGAATTTAAAAAAATGAAAATAAAAAATAAAAAAATGATTAAATGTTTTATGGCAATTCAATATTTATTAGTTCGGTAAAAATTCTGGGAAATTTCACCAACATGATTGGGAACAGAATCAAGATGAGACGACGACGAATTTCGTCTCGATTAACTTTTAAGTCTTGTCGAGGCTTCAACTGCATGAATGGGTGCGAAAGACCATCGGATAAAGTATAAAATATCGATCACATCCTGGAAATACGAGCTTCGTAAACGAACCAAGTGTCAATAGCAACGGTCAGTGTTTGCTAAACTTCCGGCCGCGACAAAATTAAAAACACACCGCCCCACCATATGTTGTCATGCTAATAATCGATGCCGCTAAAAGACATCGATTATGTTCCAGGCTACAAGCAGGGCGACGGCGAATGAATACACACGTACGCCGAAATGAAACGATGAATTTTTAACGAGTCGAAAAATTCTGGTCCGAGCTACAAATCACTCATCATTTATTCAGCCGCCATGATTAATATAAACTCGGTACAAAAACCCGTGTCGCTAATTAAATTCCATCAGGGGTAACGATTCCGGTTATCCATTGTTCAAAATTGGTTTTACAACTAATGTAGAGGAAGATTGGTCCTAAATGGATTTCTTTATTTTTTTAATTCGAAAGCATAAAGTTGCCGTAACTCAACTGTTCTAAAAACCTCGACATATTTTTTCCCCGTCAGGCTTATTCCCCTGTCAAAATATCCAAGCATCATCCACGCTAGCATACTTGAGCGAGGCGAGTTAACACAATACCAACTAATACTGTCGGTATTGGGTAACAGTACCAGATTTCTTGAAAAATGCAATTCATTTAGGTAAGGAAAAAGCGCGCGCAGCGCGAAATTATTTTAAAAATTGTAAACTAATTAAAAAAAAAAAAAAACATGTCTACAAAGAAATTCACGAAAACAGAAAATTCAACTTCGTTCAGAATTTTCACTGACATTTCCAAATTTTGGACGATTTTTCCCTGACTTTCCCAGACCAAAATCCATTTCCCCGACTTTCCAGGTCAGGTCAGAGGTCAGTATGAACCATGTAGTAGCAATATTCGAATTAAGCCAGCGAAAGTGCTGTCTGTCCTCTGGCAGTTTAAGCGCTAATGAAAAAGTAATCTAGAGCATGCCCAAGCAAAAGGTGCTTTGTCAACCAACCACGTTGCTAGGCCATTTCAACCTTACATCGAAATCCAGAATAGATGCCCCCACAGCTCGCCATAGTTTCCCCCGGACTCAAAATACTGGCAAAATTACTCCTGCCATTTCCGCGATCAGATATGACCGCACCGATACACAGTTTGAGTTTAATTATTTAAAATTCAATTACGCCCTTCCCCCACTTTAGTGTCATTCGGATTATGCCAACGGCGCCCGTCTAGTTCGCCGCATATTCGGAATCCAAAAAAAAAATCGATTTCGGGCGTAAAAGGCATGTGGGGTGAAAAACGCGATTGCCCCATTTCAGCCAACACTCCAAATACAAATATTTGCATAGATCAACACAGCTCCCCAAACTTTCACTTTTACAGGCACGTTTTACTCGTATAACGCTGGGGTAATTTTCGTAAACGCGAGGAAGAGTGGAAAGGAAGGGGGTGGGTGATGGGTAAAGTAAGTCCAGAGCTCGCCCCCCTTCTGACCGAAATTCCCGTGCGACCTTCGTTGCCCCCTGAATTGCAGCACCGCCGTTAAGGATTACTCGGGTTATTCGTTTTGGAGGACCGTCGAATCCAGTCGGTCCTGTAGTGACTAGCACAACGGTGATTTTAAAAATATAAATAAATAAATAAAAGGGCAATCTCGATTTTGCGATAGATGATATTTATAATTCGCAAAAGTCGGGCTCGTTTTTAAAACATACTATGATCGAACGAAAAAATAGAACCTAAAAATAGGAGAAAAATAAAAACAGCTAATTTCTAATGCGTGCACATTTCTTTGGAAACCAAATTCAGAAAAGCAGGTTAATTAGAGAATATATTTTAGAATCCAACAAAACGAACAATCTTTAAAAAAAATTGCAATTTTTGAGAACAAAATTTGTGCAACCAATTGTGGCGAACGGTCCCGGGTTCGACTCCCGGTGCAGGCTCTCATTCATTCAAATTTGAAAAAAGCGTGCGTATATGAAAATAAATCTGAGAACGTTTCAATTAATCACAACCAGCGGCAGAGCCCCTTGTAATCATAAATTTTAACATTTCAGTTCGACAAACGAGCCATTATCAATTTAACACCACATCCCAAAGCAATGATTTATCTTCGACGGGCCGCATACAGTGGACCGCCAGGCCGCAGCTCGCACGTCTCCGTTGCAACAACCCACGCCAGTAGTGGCCAACGGGCAGCGTACAGTCATATCCTGGAAGGTGTCACGTTTACTGCGGAAGGAGGGCGAGGAGGGGAAAGCAGCCCTGGACGACCCGGCCCCCGGATAACCCCATCGACACCCTGGCTCCCTCCGGCCATTCCAGCACGTCGAAACTGAGCGACGAGCGGCCACGTCGACGGCGGGGTTTGCCAATAGCAACCGAGCCATAAAGTCGGCCGTCGCCAAGCTACAAAAAGCCACAACATTGTGACAGCGACTAAACTCGTAGGAAAACAATCCGTAGTTTAGGAGGGGTTGGATTAAGGAGTTTGTCGAATAAAGGGGCGTTTTTTACAACCTAAGGCAGAGCAGCTCAGACAGATTTTAAGCAACGATAGAAAAAATATTCTCTTTGAGGGAAAGCGAAAAACTTGCAAAGATCATCAAAAGTCAACAGAATAGCTGTTGACTGCATCCAAGATGATATATCCGAATATCTGTCATCTTGTAAAAGCATGAACATGAGAATTTTTTTAACGATTTTATCAATTTAAATAAAAGGACTTGTGTAGGGACGTTTGAAAGTTAGATAAACACATAATAAAAGTTAGGCATCGCCAGATGACCAGGTAAAGATAGCCGAAATTCGAACCACATTAGATCGAAAAGATGTTCATCACTTACTCGATCTCGATTACGCGTAATCACCATTCCTTTATATTTAAAGCGGTCAGGATTACTCAAGGGAAAATTCAAAACATTTGTATGCTTTCACTTGTATCAAAAATTAATTAAATATAAATATCAAAAGCATATTAGTACGGCCTCCGTGGTTCAGTGGCTATGGTCATAGACTACTTAGCGGGTGGTTCCGGGTTCGATTCCCGGCGCAGGCTTTCGTTTATTCAATTATGTGGTACTGTAATGTGCCCCTCATATATCGCCACAGCGACGCGAGGGGTACAATAACCTCCTGTAGTGTTATTCACTACAGTGATCCGGAATAAAAAAAAAATTCGTGGTGGTACATCAAATATACTTAACAAATTACACATTACAAATAGGAAATTTGAAAAGAATACTACAGAAGTAAAATTTTCTAATGAAATACAAAAAAATATGATTTTTTTTGTCTACTATGTGTCCACCACTATGCCGAGATGTATAGAGAAGCCACGAGAAGCAGATATAAGCCTAGCAAGTAGGTGGAAGATTCAGCTCAACTTTTGGGGGAGATGCGAGAGATAAGAAGGTGCTAGAGCGCACGAACGCCAGAGTTAATTAAATCGTAATTAGAAAGGCGAGGGCGACGCCAAGACACGCAACTCGGATCACATGAGTCAATGTTACGGGAAAAGAAACCACACGAGGGGCCACGGTGAAAGAAACAGAAGTTTTGCCTAGAGCAGGCCTACTAAAAGGCTAATTTGCCATTTTTTCCATTTTGTACTGTTTCAAAACAATCCAACATCTATGTCAAAATAATGCGCAAAGCAATCCGTACTAAACATAATTTTTTTTTCTAATAAACCTTAGAAAATGAGATGATCGTGCCTCTCCTTTTGAAACAACATTGATAATAATAGGTTTTGCACTACGCCACCGTGAGGCACGAGCGCCAAGGATGCATCAATCGATCGCCCAATTGTTGGCAATCACACATTACACGGTGCTTCGCTGGGGAAGCCGACCTATAAAAGCAAGGGCAGCGTTTGGAGGGAGAGGTTTGAAGAGATACATAACTACCGTTGGCGAAAGCAATGGTACACGATCAAAACAACGGTAATGCCGAGATGATACAGATCTAAATACGCACGCATATTTATTATAGATGGGGTTTTTTTTTTTTGTTTCCTTCCAACGAATCATGGGTGAGAATTTTATTGCGTTAGACGAAGCCGCTTAGTTGCGCCTGCCGCGGAGTTGTCATAGAAGCTACTAGTGCCTGAATTATTAAAATATTTTCGAATATCAGTGATCAAACAAGTAAGATCACAGAAATAGGTACAAATGTACTCCATAGTACCAGAACGCATTTTTGTCATCACGCGATTGAGATGCAGTAATACACGGTTTCACTCCGGATTAAATTAATATGCATCTGTCGTCGATTGCATTAAATATTATTATTATTATCCAATACATTTGGACACCGATACAGACTTGGAAAATTATTCTCCGGTTAGCTTTTAAATTTTCTTATTTGCACGATTGGTCCAATCTTAAGCATAACATACAAGAACCAGGTGGATTTTACGTGTACCAACACGTAAAATCCACTTGGTAACAATAATAAACATTGGTAGCTATGGTATCATGGTAACACCGGGCTATATTTTTCTTGTTTCTTTTTTCCAACTGTTTGTCATATTTTCTATGTAGGCCACGTTTACCTCCATTATTGAAATGAAAAATAATCCAATTACTATTTGTTACCGCACGCCTCCCCCAAACCAAACGATCAATATTTTTTCCACGCAATATTTTCGTCGATGAAGAGGAGGCATCATGACTGTTTGCGCTGGAAAAGCAATACGGTAGCATTTTGTCTCCTTTATTCTCTCCCTGACCCGAATAATAATGCCTAATCAAATAACCACATCAATTGTAACCACGCGGGCCCAATAATTATTGATCGTCTAATGCGTTGGTTGACTGACGGCTGTTCTTGGAAATAAAAGTGCAATATCGTTTGAGACTCTTTCTCCATCACAAACAAATTGAAAATGCAGTTAGGTTAATGAACGGAAAGTGGCGGATTGGAAAGCTTCAGATAATATATATTTAAATGTTCGATTCATATGATTGAGATTCACTTTTTTTAAATTCACTTTAGAGTAATGTTAGCTCAATTGGTTTGAGCACTGATCCAGTTGGTCATGAGATCCGTTTGTATCATCGTTATCATTTACATCTCTTTATTTACTCAGATTTTTTACGAAACTTAATTTCATTTCTTTTTTGTGCACAAAAAAATCCTGACTATGCAGCTGTAACGCCTCTGAGACGCAAAGGCCATGCTGTGATATAATAGTATTAGTAATCTTGGAATGAAGCTTGCGAAAGTACTGCCTGTCTTATGATCCTTATATTCTGGGAGTTCAACAATTCACCTTTCGTCCAAATACTTCCTGGAATACTTCCAGTCAAACCCGGTTTATCGATTTATCTAACAATGCATTTTATAAATCATTTCAAACTTTTAAAATACATCACATTGTATACCGGTTCCACGCACAGTTACGCCGCTAACGAACGAACTGCGTCAGTCGCCATCGCCTATCATTGAGATTTTATTAATTCAGCAATTCCAGTCATCAACGATTCT
Organism: Melogona broelemanni; assembly: GCA_033995665.1. Lineage (NCBI taxonomy): Eukaryota > Metazoa > Arthropoda > Diplopoda > Chordeumatida > Chordeumatidae > Melogona > Melogona broelemanni. The sequence goes on from JAUJYS010000459.1 coordinate 12,200, forward strand.
CGCGTAGTGTCACATCGGCATTGGCGCTTACTTGAAAATGCAAATTCCGAACGGGGACGGCCTGCACCTCACCGATAATAAGTCATACAACATTGATTAGCACACACAAACGGCACAACTATTCAAATTACAGACGTCACCACGTCGTCTGCCCCCTCCCCTCCACCCACCTACTGGCAACTTAATTGCAGCTCACCTAAAATTGCATAATAATTATCGCCCGTTCATATAAACACGTGTAAATTAGAACGTGCAAGGTAGTGGGGAAACCAATACAACCGTCAGCTGAACAGACATCCAAGTATACGTGGCGGCATCACGTATGAGTAACCCAATATGCGCGGGACTCTGGCAAAAAAAAAGGGGCTGTAGCGGAGGTACGACCGCAACGTATGATACGTCGTGGGGCCCGTGCAAGTACGTTGTCGGCTTCACATTTCGTTTCATTATTACCCTTTAAGAACAATCTCCCGTCCCTTTAAATTTTCCTTCTCTTCTACATTTATTTTTTGGATCGTTCATTTCTATTTGCCTTAATGTGTCGCTAACCAAGGATGCCACTTGCGTTTCATGATAATGATTGAAACTAGACCGCTTACCCGTGACCAAAGACGTATCATACGTCAAAATTCTGCACGGCAACCGGCAATTGTTTCTAAGCACAGACGCCACAATACGTAAAAGGCGTAGAGTATGAATTTTCTATGCGCGACGCGCGAGCGCGAATATATACCTGGCCCCGTTCCAGCGTCTTTCGATTCTTTCTCTCGCTCACTTGTACCGCGCCGCCACTGTGCCTCACTTTGTCACCATGGCAACCAGTATCAAAACATACCGCAGGCGCCCCCCCTCCTTCATATACCTTTTGTTCGGCCGGCGCATTGGGTTGGATGCGAGAGTCTATTCGGTTTTCAAGCGCAGAGTCGCGGCTGCAGTTCGATATTATGGATTTTAAAAGAGCCACTCAAAACGCAGTGGACGGGTGGTGGGGCGGGTGGATCGAGGGATTGTCACCGTTGGAAAGGAGATTTTTCACTGCCTCCCCCTCCCTTGCATGACAGAACAAAGGGATCGGAGTGTGTCCAGGGTGACAATAGACATGGTTATGCCGCGTATTGGCTGGGAAAGGGGAGGCAAATATAGAGGAACAAACGGGACAAATAAATGTTTATTTACATCGTCTTAGTCCTGTGGTTAGCGTATCTATCAACGGATCAGCGGATCGTGGGTTCGAAACCGTAAAGGATTTTGCCATAGGACAAGCGGGCGCCATTCATCATCACAGCCAGTCGAATCAACTGATTCTCTGAAGCGCCAGCAGAGGGCACGTTAAACTTTCTTGCATAGAAGCCATATGGATGGCTGGGAAAAAAATTAAATAATGTCCTGATTGAAATATAAAGGTCGCAATAAATATCATGAGGCCTGCTAGAACAGCCGCGTTTGCAATCGGCATACACAAGCCTTTGTCCCAAAATATTGAATTTCGGTGGTACCCTGAGACATTGAACAAACTCGTACGTTCAACCCGAACTTTCCAACCGAAGTCTTACAGCAATTGGAACATGACATCAAAATGATGAAAATTAAATTAATTGGCAGTTAAAAAATTTGGTGTTGCTTCTAATCATCATTCATAAACTCTGCTTCATGAACTGAATTCTGAAAAATCTCCTTCCCATGCAAAAATATTTACTGGGATGAAAAACCCCAACGACACTAATCTCTCAAAACAAAATACAGAACCTGCAATAATAAATCAACTCAATTTCGGTCCATAACTACTGGTCATTCGACCCCCGCCCTAGGTTCATTCCTGGCTGCTTGAATTTGTTATGAAACTGGTTAACAATTAAGCCTGACGTACACCAAAATGAATGGAATATTATATGAACGCCGCCGAATGTATCAAGAGTGAATTGAAACACGTCAAGCCGAGTCACGCAGCATGATAGCTCCAACCTTCCTTTGCGTTAGAAAATAGAACCAACTATTCACGTTCTTTTGGAAAATACGAAATCAAATGTCAAAAATCTTTCTCGGCCAAAATTTAGCGGAATCGCTCTCGTCCAACCCCGAACAATAAATTTTAATCCGGCGCCGGAAAAACTGACAAAACCGGCAAACGAGATTACGAGCCAGCGGTGGAAGAACATTTTTTGTACCCAATGGGGGGCTGGCTGTGAGGGAAGCGGGCAAAAACAAATTGCACATTTAACCTTTCCCGACATGAGCTATATACCGTTTTCTCCCAGCCAGCCAGGTAAGCCACCACCGCCCCACTCACACCTTGTGGCTAGGTTTGCTCCCAAATCGCTTGCAGGTAGAATGCCTGCTTTAGTGGCGCCACAACAGGACAGAAAAAAGTGGTAGTGGTGGTGGTGGTGGTGGTGGTACCCCGAGTTGTCAGAACGAAAGCTCGCTCGCTCTCGCTGCCTACGACCACCTCACCCGTTCGGCTGTCCATTCATAATTTATTTCCTCAAATCAATAGTGGCACGCGCGTGCTAGAGAGAAGGAGGAAGAAGGAGGCACGCGCGTTGGAACCGTGTAGCCCGGTAGATGCACAATTGAGACCACACGGGCGAATTTCGTAGTTTCCGTCTGAGGGCCTAAAATTCACAGTCTACATTCGTTCAGTGCTCAAAAAGTGCTAGTTTTATTAAAATAATATTTTCTTTTGAATGAAAAGGAAAGTCGGGTCAGGGCAAATTAATTAAGTTTTTTAATGATTTTTTTCCCTTACCCTGTTTGGGAAAGGAATAGGTTAATTGATGGAAATTGTTGATTTCGGCCAGGGAAAGCGGGCAGCGTCAATTTTTTTAATGTGTATTAACGTCAAAAATTCACAAAAATGAAGTGAATAAATTCACAAATATAAATCTTAGAATTTTTAAGAATTTGTAATTATTTCTTTTCTACGTTTGATTTTTATGATCATTTTTTTTCTACATTTTTAAACATTAGGACGACCTTACCTGCCCAATTTGTATTGACTAAATTTTCCAGATGACTCTGAACCCAGGGGCATACACGCAGGAGAAACATACACGCACAAGCTTTGATTGAACTAATCCGTCCATTTGTAAGAAAAAAGGTTCAACTGCACGAATTGCTTTTAGAAGTATCAAAAACCCTAAATTATATTTAAAAATTCACAAAATTAAAATTTTGATTATGCACAGATTTGATTTTATTTAACCTTTCCCTTGCTTTTTTTTTTTTTTAATCACTGTAGGGTTCCACCCCTAAGCCCTAGACTCCCTAATGGAAGCTCAGGGGTGACACCAGTACTTCAAGCTCGTCGAATAAACGAGAGCCTGAGGCGGGAATCGAAGACAGGACCGTCTGCACCGCAGTCACAAGCATTACCCACTGGACTAGACGGCCGCACATGGGAATGAACCCTGGCTTACTTCAGCCCCTTCTACCTTCGTTCCGCCAAGCCAAATCGTAATTACCACGGTCCATTGACGCTCCTCAGAGCCACCAAAAAAATAAAAACCTCGCCTCGAGCGACTCCAGCATTCGTTCCCATAGCTCGGCCCAACATCCGGTCTCAGGAGGATCCCGCAGCGGAGAACGCCGGGCAACAACACAAGTGGAAAATGTTTTGTTGCTCGGACGCCAATCTATAACTGCACACGCCACCAGTGCTCCGAGTGGGTGAAATGGGGAGTTGGTTAAGCTCGGGGGCGCTCGGTGTGTGTTAATGCCGAACAGGGTTTCTAATGGCGCTAGGTCCCGTGTACTACAGTAGGGCCAGTATACACCGTGAGTCATTAGTATGCGAACTCCTCCAGCCGTTGTACAATAAGTCAGCTAAATATGATCGGATTGTTACGAAATTTGGCACCAATATATTAAACAGTACGAATAACTGTTAGAATTTTTTTATTCAAATTTCCCGCAACGAATTTTACATTTTGGAGGTGGGACTGCGTTAGAGCGGGTCGTAATCATGTTCGCAAAAAAACAACTTTCCAAAGTGTCAACTTCACAAGGCGTCATCTTCCTAGTGCGTCATGTTCACAAGGCGTCAAATACGCAAAGACGATGTCCTACTCTCCCAACAAGCAAAGGTTTTGGAACCTGCCGCCTTGTGAAGTTGTCGCCTTGTGAAAATGACGCCTTGTAACATTGACGCCTTGTGAAGACGACACCTTGTGAAGTCGACATCCCTTCTTGGAACATTGACGACTTGGGAAGTTGACTTTTAGTGAACATGACGTAAACCCAGTTAGAGCAACTGGCGCACACTGAATCGTCTGCTGTAGACATTGGCGTACCCGGCATTCACAAAGACATTGCGATAAAATAAAAGTTTGGTACGAAAAGACTGCTCAAAAATAGCTCAAAGGTTCGCATATATATTTGCTCCATATTTGTGCCAAAATTTCACAACAAACCGATCATTTTTAGCTGACATGGAGCTACGGCGGGAGGGGGTTCGCGTACTTAAGACTCACGATGTAGAGGGGGATGACCAAAAGTGCACGGAGAATCCTTCTCGGAACTACTGTAGACTGCGTGCGTGCGATGACAAATATCGATCCCGGGAACCCGCTAGTCCAGCACACAGAACAATTTCCACCACACCTATAGAAATTGGGCGGGGACTTGGAACCCGGATGGTAGGGGGAGGCGGTGGGTGGAGAAAGAATGCTTACAGAAATTTCTCTAATATAATCGACAGCTTGTCTCCCATACACGGGTCCCTCCATTTTTTATACAAATAAAATGGCCTCACCAACAAAGCGTTGCCAGTACACAACACAAAGCTATCTCTATTGACACGTGGCAATTGCAAATATTTGTTTCGTGGGTACTACGTGTTTGTGCGCAATATCTCATTGATTAATAAAGTAAGTGCAGTGCGCCCGTGTAGAGCTGCACTACACAAAAGAAACAGTGTTGTGTGACACGAATGACCGCAGTAATCAGAAATTGGATTCGATGCGGGGGGATGAAAAATTAAATACCTCGTTTATTCCTTCGTCTTACGTGGACTAAACACAATTTTCCTACTGAGAAGATAAATGGATGAGAAAAGTTCTTGCTTTGCGGACAGAAATGATTTTAAACGAATGAGGAATGTGTTATGAAACAGTACCAAAAAGAAAACCGAAGTCTGCTGGTTTCCTTTTCAGCGCTGTTCGGGATATGCTCCACATTCGTTTAAACTTTAAGACGTTTAGAAAACGTTTTTCATTTTCACTATTTTATTTAGTGATACTAAATTTTTTTTTTCGTCCTTTTCCAAGAAGGCAATCAGTTGATTTGAATTGATAAATTTTGCCCAGAAATGTGTCAGACCCCAGCTTTTAGCAGAAAGTTCCCTTGAAAATTGCCGACAATGAAATGTTGATTTTTTTTAATCACCGTAGTGCCTAGTGCACTACAGGATTACTGCACCCTCATGTCTCTATAGAGATGTGCGAGGGGCAAAGGGAAGGGATAGGAAATGGCAGCTGAAATAGCCAGGCTGAAGGATCCACCCCTTAGCTCTGGACTCTCTAATGGAAGCTCAGGGGTGACGCCAGTACACCAGGCTAACGAATAAACGAAAGCCTGCGCCGGGAATCGAACTTGGGACCGTCGGCTTCGTAGGATGTTGCCATACCCACTGAGTCATCGGTACATACGTATAATCTATATTAATATTCACAGAAAAAAAAATATCGCGGTGTGCCAGTCTTCACTCAACGCCATTTTGGAACGCTTACACCAACGTCATTTAAAAATAAGGTTGCCAACAGTATACAAACTTATTCCGATTTAATAAATGTATTCAAATTTTAATTACAGACTCATATTTAAATACACCCTGTATATCGTTCGAACCACGGGTCCCACCCAAACTCACCCACATCCACGATCTCCGGGTCCATGACAGTGGCAGAGCCAAGAGCCGGGTCACCGGACCCAGATCGACAAAACTAATCCTGTGCCTCGTCACCAGAAGGCCATGGGAAACGTACAGGTGTGCTCACGTCATAAGCCGGGCCTTTTTGCGCGCGCGCCAGTTGCCATTATCGAGTTCCCCGCTGCTACAGGAAAGCATTCCTGCATTGGCGTATGTACAGGGGTTGGACAAAATAATGAAAACATACCAGTTTGTGAATCTCATAGAGCTGTTTCCATTATTTTGTCCAACCCCTGTATAAAGCCGAGCTGCTACTGCGACTGCCAGGTCAAATTTAATGCGAGGTGTTTGTGTGAACTGTGTTGCTTGGCTGCCGGAAAAAAAAAACAAACAACAGCGAGAATTGGTAGTGGTGGTGGGAAGGGGGTGGTGTTGCCTTGCCTGTGGGCGTGTCCAGGAGTTTTGGAATGTAACAGTAGAGCGAGCGACTCGCCGAAAGTTATTCCATCAGACAATTTATAAAATTGATTCGCGTGCGTTTCCGCGAATGCAAATAGGCAGACCTGTGTGAAATTGCATCTGTTGCGGGCAATTCGATACCAACGAGTGTTTAGCTGGGGAGAGAGAGGAGAAGGAGGGGGTGGGGCAATTACAATGGGAATTACATTGGACAATCTATTGTAGACGAGCAGCGAGTCTTATGTTACTGAAAACTATAATAGAGGCGAGCGTTTTAAAACTGTTTATCGGGTCAAACGGCGAGTGTAATCATGCGGTCATGGGGGCTAATTTGAGGAACCTGTATTTTAAAATAGCAACTAAACCTGGGAAAAACGAAGAAGTTAGGCTACACGTGCGCCCTCTGGTTCCCTGTTAACCAAGAATCAATCTGTTATTTGCTGATCGCTTTAGTCAATATCACTACAGGAGATTATTTACTCCTCGCATTGCTTTGGCAATGTGCACATGTTCACCAGTTCGCCGAGATCGAATAAACGAGAGAGCCTGCTCCGGGAATCGAACCCGGCTCGCCGCACCGCTGTCGGTAGGAATACAGATTGGGCTATGACGAATTGTACACTCGCAGTACGTAATCTACGCTGCCAACTTAATTAGTTCTGAAACGTATTTAGGCTTTTCAAAAAACAATTGGGACAGTTTCCCCATGTTCAGTCAAGGCCTATAGGCGACATTGCGATCGACAGCGATAAATTGCAGAGACTACAGTCTAACAAACCAGCGTGAATCAAGTTTATGACTTCAATAACTGCAACATGGCGCCAACACGCAAAATGACGTAACATTCCGGAAGCCGGAACTACAACCAACGCCGAAATTACAGGCAACTTCATTTGTACAACCCAGACCTGAGCGGCATCAAAATAGTTGCTTTCAAATTTCAAGATTCATTTGTCACGATTATCAAAAATTCTGACTGAATGATGACTGTAAATTTTGTCAGCGTTACTGTTGTCATTTTTGTTTAAAGATGTAGAACACAATAGAGGTACATGTTTCACAGAGAAGTCGATTTTAAATTTGACATGGGGACTGACTAGTTTGTCATACGTGAGCCTAGCATGTGACGATAAAATTGTCTTACTTTTTCTAGGCTTTAACGAATTTGTCAACCTAACTGTTCTTAACACAATAGTGGGGAAAGTTTCGCAAATGAGAAGTTAATTTTAAATTGAACAAGGATTACGTGTTAGTCGTTACTTTAAACGTAAGCATTTTTTAAAAACTTCTAATGTCAACAAAATTACCTCATTTTTATAGTATTTTATGATTAAAGAGAATTGGCATAAATCTTCCACTTATGACAAGAAGACCACATCTATTATTGTGGACCGGGCGAATCGACGATATGTAAAAGGTCAATAAAATTGTGCTAAATAAAGCTGGGTTAATTGTCACGATTTAAATAGGCTTACGTTGATGGGGCGCAGTGAATTGCAGGCAACAGAATAACATTATTTCGGCTTGACGGTTCAGTCATCCTAACAATATTTTTAAAAAACGTTTTGTTTGTAAAATAATTTCCCCAATAGAAGATCCAGATGCACAAGAAAACCTTAGAAGATCGCAAGAATATAATCACAATAATATTCCTCATACAGAATTACTATGCAGAAAAATGAATATAAAGGAAAATAAATCACAACGCGCCAAACAAAAAAATAAAAATTGGGGGCCACTAACGGCCCGCGAGGCATGCAAGCTGGCCACCATCAGGCCTAATAAACCGCTAGGCCGCTGAGTGGCAAATGTCTAATTTTGGATTATTTTGCCTAGATTCAACATCGCTTATCTGGAAACCAGCGAAGGCCCATCGGTTGTCGGGCCAAGCCCAACCAGGGGTGAATTAAAATCCACATTAATTGAGTCCGGAAAACCTGACGCAATTAAATTAGGCCTCGCCCTCGCAATTAAATTTTAAAGTACTTCTAGACTGGGTGCGTTATAAAATAATACACCACTCGGCTTCAGAAAACGTCAACAGTTACGGAGACACCCAACGCCCGGATTTGGAAGACCTTTGGAATTTACAAGAACGCGGTTACATGTACAAGAGCGTTGCGACTCAAAGGCCGCCATTAGAATAATTAATTTCTTACGCTGGGAGTTGCTCAGCTGACAAAAATGAACAAACGAACAAATTTGTAACAAAGAAACAGCACCATTCCGATTCTGGATTCGAATCTAAGCTAGGAATAAGGAAACAAGCGTAAATAGTACTTACCAAAAACACAGACACCGATCAGCAAATCCTCAAAAAATTCAAGATGGCTACGTTGATTGAAAACGCAATCGTGTCGTTGCAACAACCGCTACTCGAAGCGTTTGTCGATTTAACCGCTAGGGTCACCACTGTACAGTCGGGTAATTTAAATACCTTTTTGTTGTTCCCCTGATCTCCGCCAGTGGCGCTAATGCGACCAATAACGCAAAAATCTGAGACTGAGTTATACCAACCATTTAGCGCGATATCAACAAGCGTTCGCACCGCTCTTCAATATTTCGCTTCAACTGACAGCTGCGGTATGTCCGCTTAATTTAACCAGTATAAGTCTGTCATAGGAATTTAGTAGTTATCCCTACTCGACGCTAGGAGATGCTGATGCCAAACTACAGTAAAACAAGATGGCGGTTAAGTTGGTAAAAATTACCCGCGTTATTTTGGTTGTTTTCAATGAAAATTTCTCTTGCTTTTCTTCGTTTTGTTGCAACACAAGCAACGTCATTTGATCCTAGTTGGCTCTGCGATTTAAAAGCTCGATCAGCATACGTATGTAACAACAATCAGAATGCTACGGCGCGGCAATTACCTCATCTAAATCTAAATCTTGTGTCGTTATAGCGATCGTCATTATGCTTTCATATTTGGTAAATATACCGTGGAGTGACCCATGAGCCACATTCTTATTTTCATCTTGTTTCCACTAGCCTAAACGACAAGCTAATTTTCCAAGTATTGAACATTTCAAAATAATACATTCCGTCCTTATTTGGTCATCCGACCCATGCCCCCTCCCGGGGCTGCTGGCGAGTACATATTGTAATTGTATTTTGATTTTACATCATAACAGGGCAATTTCATTACGTTGCAGTCAGACATTGTATAAATCCCGGTTTCTGGGAGAATGATAATCATTGAAGGATTTCTTTACTGTTGTCAGACGTTCCAGGAAAATATCATATAATTATGTCCAGGTCAGTTCAGTTGCAATTTGTTTTTATTTCATTGAAAGGAAAATATAGTTTGTTTAGTCGTGGTGAACATGATCATATTGCTCATGTATATTCGATATCAATTTGTTGTTTTATTTCGGTGAAAGGTAAATATAGTTTGGCACAATTACGACGTGTCTTATTTCTCTGGGTTGGGCGTGAGCATAACCTTGACCGCGCCGTCGGATCCGTGCAACGCTGTTTCGAAAGCTTGCTGGGCGTCTTCCAGTTTAAACTTGTGGGTCATAAGCGGTTTGAGATTGATTCGTCCACTCGACACCAATTCAATGGCGTCGTCGAAGCTGTAAATATACCAGGAAGTCAAAAAATAAAAAATTAAGCCATACCGTTTACAATTTGGCAATATCTCGGGCTATTCCGAAAGTGCTGTAGAGGTTTGCTCGAGAACACAGCAGCGTATATTGTCAAATATGTTTGACAATATTTTTGCCACTATACAATAAGAATGACATGACAACTTTAGCAAAACATTTGCTCAAACAGCTGGTCTTCTTACTACAGCACGAAGCGAGCGTGTTTACAGCTTTTTACATAAATTATTTTAAAATGTAACTGGGATAAAAAAAAGAAGGAACGTCATGAGAAAAAAAAAAGTAACTAAAGTGTTTCCAAACATAGTAGAGTACGACGAATGCATCAACAAGAATCAAGAACTTTTAATAGGTAATATCAACTTTTAACTTGCCAGTGCACAAATCGCAGCGAACCGATGAGGTCGAGCTCGGCCAAAACGATTTGCAGAATGTCAATGTTAGCCTTTCCTGGTGGCAGACCGACGATTTCGACCACTCCTCCGAATCTGGTAGCCTGGAGATAAAAACGATTAAAATAGGCACTTAAGCTTGTATTTCACTACGCTACTAGTAGCTGCGTCGCGCGCAAATCGCAGCATCAGTACAGCGAACAGGGTGACTCACCACGACGTCATCGCTCGTCGCTCGTCGCGCGAGTCGAATTGAACATGTTCAATTCGACTCGCCAGGAGCCAGCGACTACTCACGAAAACAAAAATGGCTCAATTAACCGACGCTCGGTTCGCTGTACTGATGCTGCGACTAGTAGCGTAGTGAAATACTGGCTTTAGTAAGTATTTCACTACGCTTTAAATACTGGTTTTTGTTATTTATATTTTAGTTTTTTGAACGAACAAGTCTTTATTTTTTAAGATCATGCCCGTATTCTCGTTCAGAATAGAAAAATAAAAACTTATATATTCTTATTTATTAAACCGTTATGATCGTGTGTGCAACAGTTAGCACCAATGACGTCATGTGTGACACCATCATTTTTTTTTTTTTTAATTTACCGTAGCGCCTAGTGCACTAAAGGAATACTGCACCCTCGTGTCTCTTTGGAGATATGTGAGGGGCAGGGAAGGGAAGGG
>JAUJYS010000460.1:0-23199 GCA_033995665.1 Melogona broelemanni
GGTATTACGAATTGGCCTATCGAATGTGATATTTTCGTTTGTGTTGTGAGGTTCAACTGTAAACTGTACCGTATACAGTTATCAGAATTGTAAAGTTACATATTTCTGAAAAGTATTATTATTATTATTATTAATTATTTTATTTTTATAAAAGCACATGTGTAAAAGATATTTGCATATGACATTCATATTTGTTTCATCTCATGGTTTGAGTGTGTGCATACTAAAAAGAATGTAACCCATGTTTAATCTTTATTAAAACTAAAGAAAAAAATATTATTCATCTCACAACTAAAATATAAATTTGTTTGTCCTCAATGTTTCAACTTTACTGTCTCACACTGTAGGAAGACGCAGATTTGGTAAGTTACGTGGACGTGTGCGAGATGTACGGTGACTTCGAGAGGCTGACAACAGGACTGAATCCCAATTCAGATATGGTTCAGCTGCATCCGTCCACATGGGTATATGTCACCAAGTGTCGTCACATCGGCCGGTCGTGTAAGGGTTACGGTAAGCGATTCAATCATCAGAGTTTCAGTTCCTCAGTTCTTTGCGAGATGCAAGCAGGTTTTTTTAGAGTTTCCATATTTAGCTGTTTCAGTTGAAAAATAAATAAATATGACAAAACTCAATTTTTTAGTCCTTCTGCAAAACATTCTGTTTAAAAACTGTTATTTAACTTGGCATCCACCTTGATTGTCTGTCTGTCTGTCTATCTGTCTGCTTGTATGATTTTCTTGTTTGCTTGAATTTATTTTATTTCCTTGTCAACCAACTTTCACATGTCCTACAAATTTGTGCACAACTCGGTCATATCCATAGAGACATGGGGGTGCAGTAATCCTGTAGTGCACTAGACACTACGGTGATTTAAAAAGAAAAGAATAAAAATATGGAAACATTGTCATTAATGAAATTGCGACAATTTAAAAAAAAATTACAATATAAATAAATTAATTAAAACCACTGTATTAGTGAAATATTTAATTATATCAGCTTTTTTTCTTTGCTCATGGCATTCAAACTTTTCGCTCAAAATGTACGCTCTTGTCGATGTATAAATAACAGGTTCTTTTCGAACGAAAACAAAAACGAAAACGATTTTTTTTTTTGTATTCACTTGTTTGTATTGTTGCAATTTTTATTCGTAAATTGAAATTGTTTTCTCTGATCACCGTTAGGTGGCGGCCGCAGCGTTTGTCGCCCCAAAAAGGCGTGGGTACAAGTGTACGGGCGATTGGATGAGGGCGGCCCCTGGCAGCCACATTGGATCGAAGTGGACAGCTCTTGCGCATGCGCGCTTCGACTATTTCCCTTTATCGTCAAACATCCCGTCAACTAGAATTCCCCCATCCCTCTCTCCAAATACAGCCGAAAGGTGGCGCCAGCTGCCACGGATCGAAATTGCAACAAATATTTTGCTCACGACGTCCAAGAATATATTTCGATTCGAATGTCGATTATCGCGCCATCTGGGACTGTTTGCACTCGAAAATAATTAAGTAATACGATAGTTGTGTATAATTTCCTGTGTTTGGGCCGTCCATTCATGATTCTGCTTGGCATATAGGTACTTTACGCTCCTTATAGTCTTGTCCAGAATACATTTTGGTAATTTGGACTTCGAGCATCCGGTTTCCTGAAGGTTTCCTAAATGCCTACCACATACGCCCTACAAAAAAAATGAGACTTAAAAAATTTGTACAAAAAATAATGCATCCCACAGAAAGAAAAAATAAAATGTTGGTTTTAGTGCGGCTCCAATGCGACAGAATTTTTTTGTAGATTGCCTCTCTGTGAAAAGGATTATTCAAGTATCTAATATTAATCAGTCCACACTAGAATGAAACCTTATTTCCAATAAATCAGCAAAAGAGTAGACGAATATCAACACGCAGGTTACGCACGAGAGATATTAATCAGTGAAAGAATTATGCTAAAATCCACGTAACCAATGGTCGAGATTCGGATTTGAAAATGTACGGGCGCTGGAGTCTGAAATCAGATATTTTCGTGAATTTGCTTTACAATTTCTAGTTGACATCTTATGAAGAAAAAAAAACACTTCACCCATTGTATAGCAACAATTGGAAAGAGAAACTGCGAGTTATTATGACTCTTGCGAGTAACTGCAGTTTAAAACGAACTGCGTTGCTTTTTTATTTATTCAAACTAGTTTTTTCCTTGCGCTTATAGATGGACAAGGCTTAGAAAAAAAGTGTGACCGGTTTCATTGACCGTCGTTCTTTGTCATTTTCTGTTATTTTCGCGACTTTTCTATCCGTAGGGATGGCAAACGTCAATACAATAAAGAATTGTTACTTCGTGAATCGGCGATAGAATTTCCTAGTCGTTTTCTCTGATTCTCCTTGTGATTGTAAGTCGAATTAAACTGTTGTGAATTTCGCTGGATAATGGTTATTAAAACTGATTTAGATTTGTCAAATTTCAGAAATGTTCTGTTATTGTTGTAGTACGTAGCGAATATAAAAATGTGCGCCCTACAAATATTTAATTTCTTTGAAGATTACAACTCCTGAAACAAGATTGTCTTTCAAATTATTCATCCCGTATACAGACATCGAATAAGTAAGTATGAGCGCTTTTCTGCAAAAAATATATCTCCTGCGTGGTTGCTCGCATTCAAGGGGTAGCACAGGGGACTTTGGTTTTCAATATAGGAGTAGCCTTTATTAATTTAAGCCATTAAATTACCATTTGTGAAACATAATAGATTTTTAAAGAGATATCTTTATGTTTTTGCATTGTAGCAAGTCAATCTTCGTTTAACTTTTCTGAAAAAAACACATTTCTTCCCGATTGCATGTCGGCCTTGAATCAAGAGGGGGCTAGGATGCTGAGTTTCACAAGATTTTGCATCTACCCAAGAATATGTCGTGAGTAGTATCAGTAGCGCCATCTACACGTCGCTTGTGTAAACCCACTCGACATCATTTTTATACTCTTTCACCAGATGGCGCATCGGGACAGTAAACAAATTTCTTTATCGTAAACAAAATTGTTATTTTTTTTACCTGGAAGGTTCGGGTCTCTCTTCGTACGCAGTCGGCAAACTGTTTTTAATTTAATTTTGCAAAAAAAATAGTTCTGCTACTCATTTTCGTTTCACATCGTCCAACTGCCATAGTTATTGACATCGACCCATCAGCAGTTTGCTTGGAATCTCGGCAAACCAACACCGGTAATGCTTCGGCCCTAGGCTATCCTCTGTTACGTTATTTTATTTTTGGGTGTCAACTGGGCACAGTTTAAAACCTATTTACATAGTCTAGCCCCTGCCATGTCTGTGAACCATTAATGGGATTCGTGTTTAAATTTACCTGCAACTGTGCAGATTAAGCTCAATAAATTTTGGGCATCGGCCAAACCTAAATGAAGGTTCTTTGCCAATTGGTCATTGCAAGTGGCTGGCTTTGAATGCTTCGACCTAGCCTAGTTAGCGCCTATCATTTTCCTGTCATTTGTGGGCGTGACTTCGACATAATGCGTCGAATAGGTTCAGTCAAATGCAATGTGACATAAAATGATGAGACCTCATCATCCATGGGGTTATTAGACTAGCTGGACTAGCCCATCTGACGTTGTCAACTGGCCTGGCCAAGACAAGTCAAAATGTTTATGCATTCTTCTATATGTGATGCCTGGTATGCATGCCTGATGGCGATCACATTTTCCCAATTACCAAATTCCCCCGCACAAATGTGACATTGTATCCAAGAGATAAATGACCTGGTTCACCGTGAGTTTTCGGAACGCAGTCACGCTATTGATTTCCTGTGGATACTTGATTATGCGTCCCCGATGCGCGTAGATCATGACACGTAAATAATGGCGCTGTACTGTTCCTTCGTTTGTCATGGGACCAGTTTGAATTATTACTTCAGCCGCACTTTTATAGTAATATTCCTTCAGGAACTTGTGTACCGCTCTCACTACTCACTGGCACATTTCCGCCAGCACTCCAGGATCGAATAAACGAAAGCCCGCGCCGGAAATCGAACCCGGGACCACCACACCGCAGTCCTGTCGCAATACCGACTGGCCTACGACGAGCCGTACTAGCATGTGCATTGCATTTGTGACAAGTCAGACAAATTGTACCACGGATAGGTAATGCAACTAATAAAATATGACATTTTGCGGATTATTATTTTTCAGTTTGTACCAATCTGTTTCGGACCGGAGCCAACAAGCGCGGGCAGCTATGTCCAGTCTGAGAAGACAGAATGATTTGGTCAAGGAATCCCTGTCGGCTTTCGTGCAGAAGAAGATGGGCGGGGATCCTCTAAGGTGAAATATTGTCTTAAGCATCCTCGAATATGTCGTTAATGTTGAATCTGCTCTGATTGCTGCCGAGCGTGGATAATTTGTTGTTGTAAAAATAGATTCGCTGTACTGATGTGCTGTAATGCGTTGACTCACAGAGTAGAGTAAAAATATAATTTCTCGGTGCTAACAGGCGAATAGCCGTTCGAAATAGATGTTTTACCTTTTGTTTCTATTCAGTGCGATTGACGACATCGTGGTCAGTTACATGACCAGCGTGCTGGAGGAGGTGGGAACGCAGGCCGACTTCGAGGAGCAGTTTGACTCGGAGGAGTTCATCGAAATGATGGGCGCTTACTTCCCTGGTTTCACTGAGATTGAGAGGTACGATAGCTGTTTATCTATGACGGTTTCAAACGGAAATTATGTCACAATTGTTTTACAAAAGCCATTTATGTTAGTGCATTTGACCGGTGCCACCGAAATTGTTTGTCGGTGTTATACTTTATTGCAAAAAATGTATTTAATATATATATTGGGTCTAACATTAAATTTAATAAAAATATTTTATGAAATAGTGAAGTATGGAGAAATATATTGCAAAATGCTAGTCAATTTGTTTTTTATTTTGCAATAATTGTGGCCGATTATATGGTTAGAGATGTCATTTTCCCATCTTTATTGATTTAAAGTAATACAGAGTATTTTGTTTACAGTGAGGCTATTTGTGAGTGGTTATTCGATCTGGCAACTAGGCTGTCTCACATGAAGTCATCAGGTAAAATAAACCTTGCATCATCCGCTAAATCCTCTAGCGGTTATGTCGTAATATCCATGGCGTGTTCAACATATTAATTTTGCCTCACGATTTGTAGACAGCAGTAACTCGGAGCAGCTCTCGTCTTCTCCATCTCTCTCCACGCAGCCGCTGCAGCCCTTCATTCATCTGTATCTGAGCACGCCCGATTCGCCACCTCCCGTTCCCCCGTCCAACCAGAATGGCAATCCAGGTATTTTGGAATGCTCTCGTTGGTAATTCATCTGTCTTCAAATTAAATGGTTTGTCATAATAAATAATGGATTGTTTTTTGTTTGCAGATAAAGACGAATCGATTGGCTCACGAGGCGATTTGACGGCGATGCAGACGCATTGCTTGGCCAACGGGACGCGAGTCGTTGAAGATCCTTTCGGCGATAAGGTAAGGCAAGACAAGCGTGAAATTTAATAACTCTCAGAAATTTATCAGCCCTCTTCATTTTACATCTTAATTTTTCGGTTTAACCACATTTGCCTGACATTTCTGTTTCCTATCCCGATTTTGCTTTTAAATTAATAAAAATGTGATAATGTTATGCTTGTCAATTTAAAGAACATATTCCTAACATGTGTTTATAATTTTCGTCGGATTCCAGGTCAATGAACCGAGTTTTGCCCCATTAAAAGAATATTTAATAGTTACCTTATTTGGTGGTTTTTACTGTGTTAGAATAATTAATATTGATCAAACCTTTTTTTGTCATTATTTGAAAATGCTGTTTTGTTCAACTACTCGTATAATTTTTTTTTTAATTTTATTGTTAATTAATTTAATTGCTTAAATTTAATTTTGTAACTTAATTTAAAATTAATTTTTATTTAATTTAATAACCATAGTCAAAGGTTTTAAAGTGGTTGAATGGGCAAGCCATTCGGGCAAACACTTGTGGGTCCTTAATGTGCCAAATCATCGATGCACCAACGCCGCCTCTACAAAATTTGTTTCATTTCCAGGACACGAGCGAAGAGGCCGTCGACGAGATGGACAAGCAGGTGGAAATACTGCAGGAGATGTTCGGCATCTGCCGACTGGAGGCAGCGCAGTGCCTGTCCATTGCCAAGGGCGACGCGGAACGGGCCGCCCAGCTTATCTTGCACCGCCTGGACAACAAGGAGTATCTGTCCGGATCAACGATCCAGGTCAGTTTTGGCGGTTGTGGAATTATGCTGAGCTGAACAATACTGTACTGACACATGTATTAGTGTGTTGACCTGGCAGACAACGTCGCCATTTTGTTTCACCAATGGCACCAGTTGACCTCTGTTGACCCCTGAATTTCAATTTTTCTGACCCCTAAAATTTATTAATGCTTTTCCAAAGTATTTCCAATTAATCAGGATTTTTGCCAACAAGACATTTGCCGAATAATAATTTTTTTTAAACGTTGACCTCCACTTGTGAAAAGATTTAGTAAGTGTCTATTGGTCTTGATCTATCGTTAATTTATTCTTCTTCTTCGCCTCTCTTTTCAACACAGACTGTTGGTGGCAAAAAGTGCAGGAAGAGTCAAGTGGACGACAAGGAATTGAAAGAGCAAATTTTATCCAAGTAAGACTCAGTGCGACTTTTTTATTTTATTTTTTTCTCTCAATGCGTTTTTGTTTTTTTGTCTCACTACGTAAATTTGTTCCTAACGTGTGCGTTTATGGTGGATCATCTTAGATACGCTTTCGTCGATCAGGCCGAAGACAAGCGAGAACACAAACCGGCCGTGCCAAAAGCTGTAAGTTTATTTAAAATCAATTTTGTGAGGGAAGTTCACAGCTGAAGAAAACCAGTGTTTTTAAACTGGTTGGACTTACTCACTCACTTGATAGAAATGACAGTTTATTTATTCGGCATTCATCTCAGCGTACTCCCGTACTTTTAATTTCAAGTCACTCAACGACATATTTTAGAAATCAATTTTACCTTTCAGGAACCAAAGAAACTGATCCGCTACCGCGACAACCGCATCGTGAGTCTGAAGGGCGAGCGCTTCTCCGAGATCCAGAAGCAGGACGACGAGGAGGCGGCCAAGAAGGGCACCACCGTCAACCTCAAGCCGGCCAAAAGTTACCGGTCCCACTGATGGTTAATCGGGGACGGGGACGGGGACGCGCGAAGTAGGTGTCCCGTCAACTCCCTCACATCGTCGTACACATAGTATTGGGGCAGAGGAGCGTGAATGAAGGGAAAATCCATCCCCTAATTCCCGCCCCTCTCGCCTTAACAACAACATCAACAACAAAATAAAGTATCTCCCCAGTGATATAATATGGCTAAGTTTGTAAATATAGCCTCGGGGGGATAGACACTCTAGATATATACGAGTAATATCTTCTTGCGGCGACTAGAGTATATAAATATACTGATTATTTACCGAACACTGTTTGAACTCACGATCTGATATTGATTGTAAGCAAGTGGGTCTGTCGAATGGTTGGTTGTGTACCTGTACTTTTAATTTTGACTTCGTATGATCTGAACGGAGGAATTATTTAAAAGAGTTAGACTTAGTTTGTATTTTTTAAATGATCGTCATAACTGTAGTGAATATTGCTTCAGGAGATTCAATATCGGCACCCCTCTTAAACGCTTGAGGATTTGTGTTAAGGGTCACAATTTCACCAGTACCTCGGAGATCGATTGAATGAGAGCCCGAACCGGGAATCGAATCCGGGATCGACACACACCACAGGCGGTTGTTGACCAATGTTGATCGTCTCTTTAAAGAGCTGAACATATTTAGACATCGTTAACAACCAAGCCTTCGTTTCAGAACGGTCTCATGGTGATTTGTATCTATAATGGTGCTTATTGAGTGTGGTCAATGGCTCACCAAGTAAGATTCGTGGTACAAACCTATCCCTTTACGATTAAAAAAAAACTACAACTTTAGCACGGTTCAAATTCAGTGTGCTCCCCTCATCATACCATCTAGAAGGGCATTTATTTTCCCCCCACTTTTTTTTTTACTATTACGTTTATTATTACGTGTATACTTTCTCGTGCTGGTCACTCATTTTCGACCAAGCTTATGGATATTTGTTCCCGGTCAGCTGTTGTTTCTAACATTTCGATGTAGAAAAGCGCATATTGTTTGTTTTTTTATTATTTTATTTTACATAGAGATGATGCAATCTCCGCGTAGAGGCAGTATGGCAATTTGTGTGAATTTGTGGGATTTGAAAATGATTAGGACAAATTGATCGTATGCAGCCAGCCCGAATTGGGGGAGGGAGTTCCATTTGGAGCTACTTTTCTAGGGGAAAAAATATAATATAGGGTTGCCGTAGTCACTCTTAGCAAAAGTCTCAATCTGGCCTTAGTGTCCTCTGTCCCGTCTCTTTGCTTTTGTAATAAATAGTTTTTCATGCGCTAATCTATTTTCATTATTAATATTTATGTTCGGTTCGGTGTAAATCTCGCTTTCTTATTTTTTCAAAATGTTTTTTTTCCTAATTTTTAAAATGCTTTATCAAAATATTTGGAGATTTCGCTGGCGAATGATTTAGTGGAATAAATTTTTATCGTCTTGTGAAGTGTTTGATCTCGCATGGTTATTCTTGGTCGAAACTTTCTTAGAGCGCGGATACAATTGTATCTGCTCTGCTTTATTTTGACCAAGTTTCCCCCAATGAATCTGTATTTTTTTAAGTTTGCATTTGTGAATGAATTGGTACTCAAAAAAGGTTGTGTCCTGGTTTGTTGTAATATACTTTTAATTTTCATTTTCATCTGGCGTTTTTCAAAGCTTCTTCTGTAATTACTGTCCTGTGTAAGTTAGCATCAAGAATTTATGCATTGAGACAAACGTAGGGATGAAGTAGAATCAACAACGCTTGACACGAATTCTGTGTTAGGATGCTTGGTTAGCTATATTTCTTCCTCGTTTATTTGACATTTGCGATCTTTGAGTACTACGCATCTACATGTAAGAGTATGTGTTTTTCCGTTCCTCTAGCATATTATCAAGTTTTTGTAAAGTGTGTCCTCAGCTCCCTTGTAATCAATATTAGTCTATCAGCTTGTTCAGGTGATCACAGATAGATTGGAAAGAACGAACATTTTATGTGACGTACGATAAAAATGGTGACATTTGATCTACAGTCTCAAATTACATGAACACGTAAAGTACATAATACGTAGTCTTTGAAAACAGTCCTTAATATTTCTGACAACAATTCCGATTTCTATAATATAAAATCGGTATCTCCACTTTTAAAATATCTGTAGCTAAGAATATCATTATTATGCAGCAATTCAAATTCATGGCAAATTTCGAAACATTAAGATTGCTAATAAGCTCGCTGTCATTTGAATTCCACAGATAAATTACAATTAAGCATGAATTCTTCCAAACTATCGAATCTGGTATACCTGTGCACGAGTGAGTAATTTAATACATGTCTTGAAATGAGTATTACATAAAGAACATGTCTAAATAACGAACATAATGTTAGTGCAATGGGGATGATTTAAAAAAATATGATTGTGAATGTGGTTTCAGATACTTTTACGCCGCAAATTTGCTCAATCTGCTTTTGAAAGAATTTTGAAACGTCGATGCAATATTGACTTTCACGTGAAATGACGATTGAAGAAATGTATATAAAGTCTTGTTTCGTTTGAGACTAGCAAATTACAGCTTCTAAAATCTTTTTGTACATTTTTCATGACTATCTTAATAATCATTATTTGGATTCACGCACCAAAACAAATTGCAGAAGACATCAAAAACTACAACTTCTTTAATATTTAAGGACTAAAGTGTTAGGAGGAGATTTTATGTTTCGCAGTTCATTTTTCAATAAAAAAACTTTCCAATTATTTAAACTAAATTAGAAAATACTTGCGAAGATGTAAGGTTTACCTTGCTATACGTGTGCAACAACGTACATAATACAATATTTAGAAAATAGGGTGCATTTCTGTATATTAACATAGTAGCAGTTGCCTGAGCCACTACCACCCCTTGTCCTTTCAACTGTTCTTAGTGCAATAATGTTTTATCTTGTGCAAGCTGGGTAGAAATTTATAGTTTTACTTTGTGTACTCTGATTATTCTAATATTCACCATTTAAAATCTCTTCATATAGTGATCCTGAAATACTATTTATCTCTTAGTTTTCTTAAACTGGAAACAACAACTTTTATGTATGTGTTGCATAAATAGGTTGTTTTCTTTTCTCGTTAGTATCAAACAATTCCCGGTGTCCGGAAGGTTCAACGTATATGGTTTTTGTACGTGTAAATATCGTGTGAACGTTGATTTTGTTTAACATAGTGATTGCTGGTCTTAATATTTCATCAAACTTATATACTGTTCTATGAGGTAGGCACTTCGTGTAATCAGCAATAGTTGAAGTTTCTGTAGATGTAATTTAATGTCCATGTGTTTGTGCGTATATCGTAAACTCGTATTGAGGTACCTGAATTTAACACACGTTGAAAGCAAAGTTTGACGATTGTACTAATATCTCCTACCAACTCCTGTAGCCACGTACGTTCTTGTTTCTTGTTTATTTTTTTTACCTATAGCGCCAGTTATGTGTATTGGATCTCATTGCTGTTGTATTACATTTGATGTGTTGTTTATATTTTTCTGAGAACTGAATGGAAAAACAAAATATCGTTATTATGTCAATAAAAATGTGTCTGCCAAAGATTAGCAGTTCAAGAAATGACGTTTATGTTGCTGGATCAGAATGTATGAATAATTGAAGAGATTAAGGTCATTTTTTTCATATTTTTTGTTAAGTGCAAAAATGTAATCTATAACATAAAATGTTACACACTTAAGCCAAGTCAAAACGTAGACAAAGGCAGCAGCATTTTTTTCAACGCATAGGTAAAACCTCTACTTGTTAATAAAACCTCTCATTTCTTAATATTTAATCACTAACTTAGAAATTATACATTAATTTCATACATCTTTCGGTGTGCATGTGCACCTTTTTTTACCCTTGTTTCTCAGTTCGTCAAAAATTACTTGCACTTTGCTTCGCTTCATTTTAAATGGGAACACGAGTTCAAAAGAGAACGAACAGTCACGGAGAATCATTTTACATATTTATTACAAATGGTCGGTAACATAATTTTTCGATGATCGAGTTTTTTTGTTTGTTTGTAACCTATAGTTCGAAAAACAACAAGGATATATAATTATTTACAAGCACATCATGAAATGTTCTGATGCTGTGTGATGTGCGAAGAATCGGGGTTGTGGGTGTTGGGGCGGGGATACGGAATCAATTACCAGTATATACGCTTCAATAAAATACCACATTCCTCATACAATAGGTCAACAGAGGGTTTCACAGCGTGTTTCTTGCCTTCGAACAACTCAATTTTTTTTTTGTATTTTTTTTTTGCTAATATTTATTTTTTCGATATGTTACACGGGGCCTTCCTGAGAAGTGCGAATCTAGTCGGATGCATATCAATATAAACCCCGGTGTGGCCAAAAAGGAGCACGGGAGTTGTTTTTGTTGCGGTAACAAAATCGGCTCCTGTATAGCTTGTGTGGCTTCACCCGCCGTGAGCAAAAAAAGCGTCATTGGAATTTAATTACTACGCTATAAAGCCGATACACCCCATCACGGTACCGAGCCACCACTTGAACTGCTTCCAATGACGTCATATGCTTAGCCGATTACATCACCATCATTTTTTAAGTCTAATTTCTGCCGCTAATAATTGAGTGTTCCGAGGTACTGAAATTATCAGCACAACAAAAATAATTTGACTAATAACTTCAGACGTTCAAAAGAATTACCAATTTGTTACCGAAAAAGAACCAAACTTGGGGAACACATAAAAAATATTGCACTAATGTTGGGATTTTGCCCAAGTACATCAAATTTGCTGAAGCGTCGGTGATTATTTAACTTCGATACTCATTTGCATCGTACAACTCAATCTTGTACAAAATTGGCCCGAAATAATTGTACGCCAGTTTCTGTTGCAACTAGAAAATAAAAACCCAGCACCAAAAGTCGAGCAAAATAAATAATATCATGTCCATTAGGTGGAATAAATAAAATGAATGGTAATAATTTAGGAAAAAGGTTGTAATTTATCAGACATAGAAATGCGCAAAATTGAGTATTAATTTCCAATTTGACAAATGGAAACATTTCGCCGAACGTGGATTGTCATTTAGAACGGGGATCCTTAAAACTACTTAAATTTTTTTTCCTTGGTAATCGGATTCAATTCGGTGACTCGTGCCCACAATTTGTTTCGATTTTCGGCCGGCTAAGGCTACTACGTTCACGCTATCAATTATTACCCATGACGGTTTCTGAATGCATAAAAATTGAAATACTACATTTCAACGTTACCACTGGAGGAATGTTTAGAAATACCACTAAACGCGAGTACAAAAATACCATTTGCAATAGTAACCATTCCTCTCAACTACATCCCAACTGAAAATCAAACTATTTAACATGTGTGGATTTTGAGTCACCACATTGAAACACCCAGTTACGGTAACAAAAATTCGCTATTTTTAATATCAGATATATTTATACCTGACTATCGCTTTGGCAATCGATCGAACCAAAAAAGGCAAAAGTGGATTTTGTTCTGTTACAGAGATCCAGCGTTGATATATGAAGGGGGGCAACACAGTGGATCTCGAATATTGTCCCGTCCAGTAGGGTGAGTGGATAAGTCGTAGTGGATAAATAGTTTTCCCCACAAACTGTCTCGCGAGGAGACTGACTCAAGAATTAGCTCTCGATAGGGCAGATTTCAAATAGAAATCCTGCCTAAGAAACTTTCGCAAATCGCATAAATGCTTAAATACTTTTAACAGCCCTTATTTTTGGTCACCCTAAATAAACATCCGAGGATCCTTTTATTTTATCTCTGTTTCCATTATTCATTTGCAAGCACCTCTAGACCGAAAAGCAAGGTGACTGAGTAATATGTTCGAATGGGTGCCAAATTTTGTTAGAAACATTTCTCAGAGAACTGGGAAAGTTTAAAATGTTTATGTATGGAAAAAAAACGGAAATTTTTTGGCGAATCTGTCATCATTGGAGCAGATTACACGAATCAAATCCCTGACCAACACCAAACCGCGTCGCCTCTTCAATTATTTAATTCAGCCACTCCAACAGGTCAACAAGAAAACACACCCATCAGCGTCAACGAAAAGATCAACAGTAGTTTTTTATATATGAAAGTCAAGAATATTTTTTTTTTTCGTGGCATCAATCCAATGGCACAGGTAGTAGGTGCACAAGCGGTTTAATTTATATACTTATTTACAGGGTTGGACTCTTTAGAACAAGGGGAATATGGCCTTCAAGTTCCAAGCTTGACGCAGTTCTCACTTCTGTTTTCGCAACACAAATTTGTATTCCAATCGGTGGAGGGAAAGATAATGGTAATTTCATTTTTGTCAGCCAATGACTTGGCTATTTCGAAAACCCACTTGAGAAGAGAAATTAAAATTTAATCATTTTTGCGTTCTCGCATCGTTCCCAATCTCCGGTAGAAGAATTGTCAAGTCAAACAAATTAAAAATCAGAAACCGATTTGGAAGCCCTCACAAACACAAACCCAATCAATTGCCTACTGTTCCGCTGTCGTAATCGAGTCAATACAATGTCTAAGCGATAAACGATCTTGCTTTGTTCCATTGAAATGCAATTTTGTTTGTACCAAACTTAATTAGAACACTAAAAGATCGATTTTAGACTTGCGTATTTGGTTTTAAGCTCGAATAATGTTAGATCACAACAAAATAACATTTTTATGGAGAAAAAACATAAGAAAGTTTATCGTATGTCGCCATTTTAATGCAGAATAAAACTTTTTCGCGTTTGGCTAAATTAAATTGTCATTTCGTTTAGGCTAATCGTACCCGAGTCTGAAAATTATTTAAGGTTGAAATCATAGAGCGAAACGCGAAAAGTCCTATAGTATAAATGGCCCTAAACTGATCATTTATCGCCAAATCATGTTACATTACAACGCAAGATCCCGAGGAAGAAATGTTCAACCGCGTTTCCATGATCCCATGACCCCGGTTCAAATTTGTGAGTCGAGCTGTAATCGGGCCAGGGAGCGCTGTACTGGTTTTTAATACATAAGACATGAGGGAAATAAAAATCACAATTTTCAAAGTCGCGCTTTCACGAGTTACGTCCCAATCGCCACCAGGGGCAATCGGCGCGTAACCCGGACGCCATCTAGCGGAAACACCCAAAAACCTCGTAGATAATCCCCCTATTGGAAGGCAATACCGGTGTCACGTGATTAAATGACAGCCCAAATTGGAACTACTCCTTTCTAATGGCTTGTCACGTGCATATGGTTAGCCAATGAAAACGCAGAGATCCCTACTGCCAGTTTACCAGATGAAAACCGTATGAAGACAAGTCCCAACCCACTGTTTCTCCCTTACCCCTTTTCCCCTAAAATCAACCTGGAAAATTCGGAGAACCTTACTAACTGTCTTTTAAACACAAAGCTCCACAAGTCGCTGGAAAAGGCGTCAGGATTTAGGATTGCTTGCGCACAAACGAATAAAGTGAAATAAAGAGTCACGAATCGCCTGAAACAGGGACTTGTGCGCCGTGTGACCAATTACGTCTAGTACAAGAAGTACAGAATTTTATAAGTCACCGGATATGGCCGCTGTCGCAAGGGGGCGTTTTGGGGTAGCCGTCGTTTGGTTCCGGATCTCAACTACTGGTGGTGGTGGTCCTGATGCGTGCACGCGCGGTTTTAGAGACGAGTCTCGTAAAAACAAAGAGGTAACAATGCTGCTGCTGATGATGATGATAATGACGTGAAGACGATGGCAGGGGGAGGATGATTGGAGGGATGTGTCGCGTGTGCTCGGTGCTAAAACGATCCGGCGTGCGGCCGGTCATTGCGCTCCCGTGCGCCTGCTTTGCCTCTCGGGGGTGGGGGTGGTCTGGTTGTCCTCATAGCGGGCCGTTGGGCGTGGGGCCCACTTCGCTGGCAAAGTTTTCTAAAGCCTCGCGGGCTTTGGCCCTGGAGAAGGGAGACAGGAAAATAAAGAGCCGGTTAACGACGATGATGGTAAACATATAAAATAAGTGGGCGATCTCAATGTTGATAAAAATTAATTTGATTTGGCCAAGGGTATTTTTTTTTTCAATTTCAGTCCTCGGAAACAGCGTTAACTTATTCTGGACCAGAAAGTACGAACGTTTGAGTAATTTGGAGATTTTTTTTTTGGCAGTCGCTGTACTAAAAAAAATTCTGTACCCTGTCGTGCTGTTATGGCAACGTTTGAAGAGCACATTTTCAGCAGTAACCTTCGGGAGCAATCCGGTCGCAAATTCCGATCGATTTTTTTAATAGCAAAATAATTGCCTGAGATTTCTAGAATATCATCAAAGAAACAGTTTGATTGTAACTTGATATGAATTTGTTTTTAGAAATTTCTCATAAAATAACAACATAATTGCCTGAAATTTCTAGCATATCGCAAAAGAAACTGTTTGATTGTAAGATAATATGGATTTGTTTGTAAAAGTTTCTTATCTATTTATTATGGCGACGATCACTTTTAATCAAATCGATAATTTGCAGCGACCAACTGACAGTGACAACAATCCGTAGTTTCAAGTGATGATAATTTTATTTGTTGATACTAGATAGATTATTTTATTTGTTTACACGACAAGGTCATCCCCCATCGACTATATTGACAGCAGAAGGACATTCCACTTAAATCAAGAAAGATCAGAGGAAAAAAATACAAAAAAAAAAAATAAAATAAAATATCGGGGACACCGCTAAGGAAGAAGCGAATAAACGCCTCCTTAGCTGGATAAACGCGCCCGGAAAATCTACTCACCTCGCCTCTTCCAATTTGGACTGATCGACGGGGGGCACCGGCCTAACAGCGTCCGCATTGTCGGCTGGTCCGTTCTCGCCTCCACTGACTTCAGCGATGGATTCGGGGCTAGCGGACTTCATCAGGCCAGATGTAAGCAGATAACTGTTTCGTACAAAAGGGGTTGGCGTTAGAGCATGCTGATGAGCATCGATTTTCAATGCTCTGCAAAGCGTGGTAAGTGTAATAGCGGTTTTGCAAAAGCACAAAATTCATTAGCACAAATTCGAAATGGGATTGGGATTGACAGGGGCATCCGCCCTCTGTCGACACCCCGAGCTCTCCTAGGAGGGCAGGGGTATTGATCTTGAGGCAGGGATATTGATAATTGATCTTGAGCCACTCAATTTTAGTCACATGCATTGGGTATATTAAAAAGTAAGCTTTTTTTATAAGAAGAATGTCGAGGCATTTTTTCAATGTTTGTTCACTTTTTCGCTTGGTTGTCGCGCTATAATAGTGCACTATTTAGCAACTATAGCAGAAGATAAAATTATGTTTTAGCCACTGTAAAAATTTATATTAGAAACTGAAAAATATATATTCGTCACTGTAAACAATATTTCTTTGTACAATCGAATAGTGACAAAGTGTCTAAGAGTGATTGTTGCTAACGTGGTCGTTATTCTTGTCGATCGCATACTATCAACGATTTCATCTTTGTCAGTCATATGACAACATGACCGTCACTAAACTCACTCAAAATTTTGCGAGAGATCATTTGACGTGGACATCTCGTTTAGGGCGACGGGCTCTCCCGATGGCTTATCGACTAACTCGTGCAAAACCGGCGGGCTAAAGGGGTAACAACAATAAAATAATGAAAATAAAAAATAAAATAAAATTATCAAATTCTTGTAACATTATTAAATATTCTAATTAAAAAAAAATTATCAAATTCTAGAACTGTTCAGTTGCAAAAATAATAAAATAAAAATAATAAAATAAAATAAATGAAAGCAAAATTATAATTAGTTACAGCCAAATTAATAGCAATTAGCATAAGCATGGTATATTCGAACAAAGGAATAATTTTACTGGTAAGTTTAATTTAAAGACTAATGAAAAAGCAGCATGCATAAAAAACTCATTACAGCAGCCTGGTGGCAGAAGCCGAAAAAATTACCTTCCAAACAGGGTAGTTTCGGTTGCGGAATCCAGAGATTTAATGTCACTAATCACAGAGGAAGCATTATTTTCCGAGCAGCCCGGATGCGACTGGAGCTGTTCAATGTTTTTCTCCCCACCGCCGCAAGGATAAAGTTCGTGAGACCTGGCAACATGATTTGCGAACAGATTAGTCGACTAATTCATTCATGACGGTGCGATGAAAATCTGAATGAGCAAAATATATTTTTAAAGCAGTCGTATTCGCAGTGATATAGGCGATAAAAATGCATGGGTTCAAACCTTGGATTTATTTGAGCAGATCCGCTACTTTCCGTGCATACCGGAATGGCACCTTGTGTAACTGCAGCAAAGAGTCCTGCAAGATAAAATTGACAATTAAATAAGGTAGGTGTTCTGGTTTCACGAGTTTCAGAACAAACTCCAAAATATTTTACTCAAAATTAAAAAAATAAATAAATCACACTATTTAATTTTCACATTGGTCAATCAACTTAGACATTGACTTCGGAAATTTAAAAACAAAATATCTTCGGCGATCTTCACCAGCGTCAACTCACCCAACTTGAAATTGGACTCCTCCGAAGTTTCCATTGGCGAACTAGTCGAATGGGTTAAATGCTGACCAGACGACGGCCGCTCACTGTGACCAAACGTAAAAACGATTAAAACAAACCGCAGCGCCCCTAGCAGTTTCGAACAGCCACTGGAAAATACATTGCCTGTTGCTTCGAAAATCCTCATCCAAAAATTGCACAGAAATACTCACATGACCGAAGAGAAACTGGTGGGCGATCCGAAGGCCCCAAAGTCGGCCCAATCGGCCGCGCCTTGTGCCGACCCCACGGCGCCCGTTCCCTCCGACTGAACGGCTGGATTGTCCCAAGGGTTACCGGTGTCCATGGGAATGGCTTCGAAGCCAGTAGCCCATCCCGCTACAGTAATAAAATCGGTTTAGGTTACAATTAGACTGATCAGTAAAATATTACAACTGATGAGGTAATAATTTTGAAATTGGTATTTGCTCCTTGAGTTGGTAAATGCCGAAAAACTTTAAGGCGCGTTAGTGTTAACGCGCGATTGTTAAAATTTCGAAGAACAAATTTAAACTAATGCAGTCGAACACAATATTAAACGATTATGTTAAGACATAGTAATTAAACAATTGTAAAGAATATTAACTGTTTAAGTTGGTCATGCGGTATGTACGAGTACGCACATTGAGGCTGCACTTACCATCACCCTGGTCCACTTCCATCTTTATCTCGTCGACGTTGGGCGCCGGCGTGCTGCTGGTCAGCGGCACTGGTTTGGCGTCATCGTCATCAGAGTCCGTGCTTTGGTCGCTGCCCACCCGCGAGATACGCGACGCCAGCGGTCCACCCATTCTGAAATCCCACCGCAAAAGGAGAACAAGGATGTCGATAAGGTAACAAATATATTACTGACAATGTGTAAGCTGATAAGTTGAAAAGATCAATGCGCATGCATGCCCAGATTGAAAGCATTTTATCGAATGTGTAAAGCATATTATTTAAATTCAAATTGGGAGTGAATTTAATTTTAGTTTCAAACTAGACATAAACTCTTGTGCACAAGGCAAACCAGATCTATTTATTTTATCAGTTTCGATATTGTGAAAGACGAGCTATTCATTTTAGAAAACAAGACTTTGAAGTTTTCACAACAGCAAATATTGTTTACTGTTTAATTAATATTTATTAGAAACGGAGTCTTGTGTTAAATGCACTTTAACTAAAAAAGAATGTTTGAACAGCCATTGGGCAAAAGTTGAATAAAAGCCCAGCCTTTAACTAAAACCAAAACCAAAAACGTATTTCAAAATTTTATTTTTGCAAAAAAAAAAACATAACCTTTATTTTATCAAGTGTATCAAACGATAGAAAAATTTGATTTATTCCTAATGTTCGAATAACATAGCTTATAATTTGTTTCAAAACGAAGCCTGAATAATAACAAATATACAATCTGGGGATGGGGGAGGGAGGAAGGCGGGAATCAGGTTTCAAAATTGTGTTTTCATGTCCAACGACAAGGAACAGGTGCCGTACCCTGGTCGCGCCTCGATGATCTTCGAAATAATCTGTTCCTTCTCTTCCCAGATATCCTCGTCACTATCTGCATCATCCAAAGGCTGTATTCTCTCGTTGCATGCCTGCTCGAACAAGGCGCGCCGCTACTCACAAAAAGGAACACACAAATAAATACAAACAAACGGCCGCGGGATCGGCAGCGCCACCAAACGGAATAAGTCACACTTACAGCGTCCTCCTCGGCCGACATTCCAAAATTAACAGACGTCAAACGCTCCAAAGGCGTGCTGAGAGAAGAAATAATACAGTGTCGTCACGTACGGGGGTGGGGTTAAGGGTCACTCCTCTTGGGAGTGGAGGTGGTTTTCATCATCATTGCAATTTTCCACAAGTACACGATCGTCCTCTTTGAATATTGGACCACCACATCACCAAATCAATCCTCACAAAATATTTCAAGTCATAACTCTAAAAATATTTTTTAGCAAGTGCGCCGATTTGCTCAATGAAACCTGAATTTAACGATTCACATAAAATTCACATCAAATAATTCGATTTTTGGAACTCAATTGCGCAAAGTACTGCACAAATTGATTGTCAAGTGTGTGGTGGTCCAATATACGTGAACGAGGCACCCGTGAACGTGCGCGGACAAGCAACTTACTTGACGTTCTCTTCGTGCTCTCCAAACTCGTCGTCGTCAAATCCAAACTGATCAATAAAATTATTTGTCATTTGTTGGATCTGATAATCGCCAAAGGCCTGAAACACCAGGCCAGATTACGCATGGGAAAAGAACAACCACGGCATTCGAGGGAAGTAATGCGGGACTACCGTTTCAGCAGCAACCACTACGTCACGCTTACGCGCCCTCTACCGACCATTTGAGGTCAAAAATAAATTCGATGTTCCAAAATTCAACAATCCCTACTAACACTAACAATCAGGAAATGGACACCATAAAACGTGGTCTAAAAGTTGAAATAGCCATAAGCCACATTCTAGAGTTATATTTCTCATGATTCCAAATTGAGCACACACACCAACGTGACGAATATTGTGGCACATCAATAGAATCGATAATAACCGAGCAATAAGTTTTGGTTTTGGTTTTGAAATCTGTCACACGAAACTAACAATTCCATGGATCTGATCGCTAGAGGGCGCAGCATAAGCGCAAACGTAACTTGCTGCTGATGCAGAGTCTGCATACGGGAAGACGAACGTAAATACAACGAACAATCGAGCAATACACAATCACGACGGAAAGAAAGTAAAGATGGGGAAGAGGAAGGGTGGGGGGGGGCAGGGCCAAACGAACATTGGGTCGGTTGGGAGGAAGCAAAAGGACGAACGGATTTGCACACGCAACCACAAGTTGCACCTCCACAAACAATCTACAAAGGTCGATATCGAAGTGAACACACTCCATAAAAAAAATTAATTGCGAAAAACAAAAAATATGTAAACGTATTGGCGAAGTTAACCAGCAAGTTTACTATTCATTGCTTCTTGTCAAAAGCAGCAGAATAGTTTTGGACCCACATATTTGGCAAATTTTAGATCGACAGAGATTTATAACACATTTGCTCCTCGCATCAATCTTATATGCCAATTTATGTTTGTTTATCACGAATATCATAGCAAAATAAATTTTAGGCGATTGCTTACAATACCGTGAAAAACCACAGTAATTTTATGATCTCCAAGTTATGCATTTTAATTACTAAGACAGAACCTAAAAACTTTGGCCATGTTTTCAGTGAATGTAAATACATAAGTATAAAAAAAATACACGTATACACAAAAATACGTCACAATTGAACAAATTTATAATGACTTTTTTGAAAATTGGATAATGTGACCATCGCTTTTCTTTTTGTGAAACTGTCATGTGTTTAAATTGAATTGTCATCAGTAGATTGAACAATACAAACACTAACTGTTTAATAAAAAAACTAAATAACACATGACCCAAGAATTGATTAGAAAAATATACATTTATACGTTTTTTTGGAAATGGGCCAAAGATCAGTTTGTTTCATATTATCTGTACATTCAATTGTAAATTATCACATAGCTTCATACATAGGATCGGGCAACATCATCTCTTTCAGCCCTCTTTTAAAATAAGTTTATATTCAATAGTATAAAAGGTTTTTACTTTGCTAAAACGTTTTGGCAAGTACGTATACGTTATTATGTTATCACATTTCACTTGATAAGTTCGCTTTGTTGAAGATGGGGGACTAGTGGGTGCGTGAACAAATCCAAATATTCACAAAATATGGTGTGAATCTAAGGCAAAATCTATATCCACAAAAAGTACAGTTGGCCGTATAAAATTGCTAACAATCACAGAACTACAAAGGCACGATTTAAATTAATATTTGAATGCTAAAGTCCCATTACTCTAGCCTTATATTATTCCACTGGTATAACGTTATACATAAAAAAAATTATGGCATAGACAAAACTAAATATCGTAAGTAAGAGAATAATTCTAAATCTAGCGCCAGAAATTTCTCTTATTTCGTAATCACACACACAACGACTAAAATTTTATGACCCAAACGAAGCGCTTAAAATAAATTTAGTTACCGAAAACGTCCGACTGCCTACAAGTCTGACAGCACTGTACAACTTTCCAAAAAGGCTAAAAACATTGCCGACAGTACTCATGATGCCGAATACAACGTCTTCGTAATTGTTCTGCAGGTACAAAAAACGACTAGATTTTTTTTTGCTTTGCCACAACGATTTCTGACTGTTTCATTCAGCTATGGCACCCTGTAGCCAAACTCTGGTTCAATTGCAGAACATGACATCATTTGCTAATATCAAGAGGGATTTTTCGAATATACTAATGGGATGACCAAAGCTTTTAAACATAAGCAGTCGAATATCCAGCAAAATATTCGGGGTCACATGACTCGCCCCATGGCTGAGAATTAAATTTGGAAGACAAAAATAACCAAATTTAGTTTAAATTTCAGATTCATAGCATGGCCTTTAAAAATATGTTTCAAAAACCCAAGACGAAATTTTAAAAATACTTTATAAAAATTGAGTGATGAAAAACAAAGTGCTGAAATTCACTCAAGTCTCACAGCTACAGCTTTCATTCAGTAAAATAATTTAAAGTATTGATAGATTCATCTTTCATTATTGTTTAAAAATGTCTTTGCTACGAGTTAACGCATCGTTAACATTAAGCAGGTATTAAAATAAGTATGCGTTCTTGCAGGACCAGTATCAAACCAGGGTCCCTACCACACACACATATACACTGGCTTCATCCACTTATTTCTAACCTTTTGCTTCCAACCAAGAATATGGCAATATATAGAATAGGCTGTCATGCAGGGTACTGGGGCAGGGGAGGCAAGGGGGAAAGTATCATGCACGAAAGAAAAGAAGATCCACTTAGAAAAAAGGAGGAAAAGGAATTAGTGTCGTGACAGACGGCTCAGGATGGTACGGCCTAAGATTTACCTGCTGCAAGGAGGACTCGTGAGGGTAGGCGCTGGCCTCAAGCTCGTCTTCGGTGTTTAACTGCAAGGAACGGCAATGCAAAATCCAATCAAAGGCTATTCTTGTCAACAATACCCTCCCCCAACAAACCGCACGACAAACTCAATTAAACCGAGTGAGATTTAACAGAGGATATTTGTGATGAAAATTTTGTGAGGCCCTCTTAACTTAAAAAAAATCCAAATTTGGGATGGCGACAAAATACGTTTGAAATATTCAAAATTGTTGACGAAACTGTTCCTAAATTATAAAAGATGCTCCCTACTATACCTTCTTTTTTTTTTTAAATCACCGTAGCGCCTATTGCACTACAGGATTACTGCACCCTCTTGTCTCAGTGGATATACGTGAGGGGCAGGGAAGGGAAGAGGGATGGCGGCTGGAATAGCCAGACTGCAGGATCCACCCCTAAGCTCTGGACTCCCTAATTACAATTACAATTACAATTTGTACCCGCGAGCAGCCCCGGGTGGGGGGCCTATGGCGGGGGTCAAGTGACCAG